>JAVQJF010097419.1:0-17564 GCA_036023855.1 Gadopsis marmoratus | reverse complement strand
AGAACGACCAAGAGAGAGCATTGAGCAACAACCGAGCGAACCAATAAAAGAATTACCGAAAGAACCACTGGTATCCTGTGTATTCCATCCACAAAGACGCCACCCTCGACCTGGGTCGTCACACTGGATAGTTTAACCTCTTCAGGGCTCTATATTTTAGTCAAAATTACCAATCCACAGAATTATAACTGTTTGGTTCAGCAGCTTACAATTTAGGCATTTTACAACATGCAATGAGTGGTCACAAGCAGACACTGCCACAGAAAAATTTAATATTTCCTAATGCACAACTGGTAGACAGGTGTGTAGGAGAGTAAAGTCAACAAAAGGAGCTTCACGTAAGATCCTGCAAAATCTCTATAAACACATACAGTTAGGTCCATAAGTATTTGGACAAAGATGCCATTTTTGTACTTTTGCTTCAGTACACCATCACAATGGATTTGAAATGAAGCAATCAAGATGTAATTGAAGAGTAGAGTTTCAGCTTAATCAAAGGGTTCGACAAAAATATCACGTTAACAGTTTAGGAATTCCAGCCAATTTTATACAAAGTCCCCATCAAAAGTAATTGGACAAGCTAACATAATTATAAATATAAGGATTATTTTATTATGTTAATATTCACTATTGTCTTAAAATAATTCTATAAGTGAACATCAATCAAATATTGAATATTAGATAATACAGTGAAGGACGGTGCTATTTTTTGTGGTGTCTTAGGCCCACGGCAGGTAAAAATAAAAACTAGCTGAGGAAGGGGAGTAATATTCCAAGAAAATAATTTCCAAGACTACAATTTCAATTTGTGACTTTAACCTGTGATACAGTGATGAAAGATGAAGCAAACACTTGGCAGAGTGCATCCTCAGCAGACTTTTAGCCTGCAGTAAATCTAGTCTCAATAAAAGATGTGATGATCCACTGAAAAGAGGCAAGTGGTCTTTCATTCTGAGGCCTGGTCTGCAGTTTATGAAAGTCTGATGTAATACGGTAAAAATGGGTTGAACATGATGTCATACAAAGAGCACCAAGGTTTAACAGCTGGAGGCTGTAAATTTACCACTGGTGTCAGTGGTGCAGTGCAAGTGAAGCACACAATATTTTGCCCGTAGAGGTGAGAACTGATACTAAAAAGTGCTGTCTTCACTCTAAACGTTGAAATGTCATTGTTAATACATAAATGTTATTAAGACACGAGTTCCAGTCCACTTTAAAGGATATGGACGTAATAATTATATATGTTTCCATGTTAATTCCAGTCAAAACCTTCTCACTTACCCCAAGCCTATTTGTTTGTCTATTTGTCTGCTTATTTTCAATTCTTGGTTAAAAATACTTTGCAGTCAATGACTGCCTGAAGTCTGGAATCCATGGACATCACCAAATGCTGAGTTTCCTCTTTTGAGATGCTTTGCCAGGCTTTTACTGCAGCTGCCTTAAGTTGCTGCTTGTTTGTGGGTCTCTCTGCCCTCAGTTTTATCTTCAGTATGTGAAAAACATGCTCAGTTGAGTTGAGGTCAGGTGACTGACTCAGCCATTGAAGAATATTCAATTATCTTGCCTTGAGATGCTCTTCGGTTCCTTTCGCAGTATATTTTGGGTCATTATCCATCAGTACGGTGAAGCACCATCCTATAAGTTTTTGTAGCATTTGGCTGAATCTGAGCAGATCATTAGTCCTATACACTTCAGAATCTATCCAGCTACTTCCATCAGCAGTCACATCATCAATAAACACCAGTGACCCAGCTCCACTGGCAGCCATACATGCCCACACCATAACACTACCTCCACCATGTTTGACAGATGATGTTGTGTGCTTTGGATCATGAGCTGTTCCTTTCTTTCTCCATACTCTTCTCTTCCCATCATTCTGGTACAATATAATCTTGGTTTCATCTGTCCAAAGAATCTTGTTCCAGACTTGGCCAGGCTTCTTTAGATGTTTTCTGGGCAAGTCTAATCTGGCCTTTCTGTTCTTGAGTGTTACTAGTGGTTTGCACCTTTTGGGCTCCGTGTTCTTGACTTTGCTATATGTATTGAAGGGGTTTTGCTTCACCCAGGAAAGAATTCTGCGATTATCCACTTTAGTTGTCTTCCGTGGTTTTTCAGGCCTTTTGGTGTTGCTGAGCTCACCAGTGCATTCTATCTTTTCAAGAATGTACCAAATTGTTGATTTGGCCACTCCTAAGGTTTCTGCCATATGTTTGAAAGGTTTGTTTTGTTTTTCTGATTAACAGTAGTTTCCTTCACTTGCATTGACACCTCTTTGGACCACATATTGAGATTTCCCACGAACAGCTACCAAATGCACATTCAACTCTTGGAATCAACTCCAGACCTTTTATCTGCTTAATTTGCCATGATATAATGGAAGATCATGCCACACCTGTTACTTTTGAGGCTCTGAAAATGGGGGACTTTGTATAAAAATGGCTGTAAGTCCTCAACGGTTAATGTGATATTTTTGTTGAATTCAAGCTGAAAGTCTACTCTTCAATCACATCTTGATTGCTTCGTTTAAAATCCATTGTGATGATATACATAAGCAAATGCTCATGGATGTAACTGTATCTGCATATGAACGCAGAATCTAGGCAAGGGCCAAGATTTTGGAATCAGAAACATTCTGGTTTTCACTTGTAGTCGGAGTAGTTTTGACCAATCATGCTGCATGCAGGTAAACAATCCGTGTGGAGATCAAATGAGTTGAAACGCATTGGCTGAAATGCAATCCGGCACCCATTGTCTATTGTCTGGCGACAATTAACCTTTTTATCAATCTCGCATCCATGGAGATTAGCTTTTTATTATCCTATTTAAAATGTATCTACATTCAATAAAGAGTCAGTCTAGACATGCTCTATATGAAAAGGTGCTATGAGATAACTTTATTATAATATGGCGCTATATAAATAAGACTGAACTGAATTGAAATCATTGTCAGATGATAGCCAATGGATTCCAAGATTGCTCATGGCATGGATACATGTTATCAGGATACCCGTTGGCTATACCCGAAGCCCTGAAACATTGGCCATTTTTCTTTAGTTCACACTCGCATTAAAAACCAGGTCAGTGTCAAACAAGGCAAAAAGAATTGTGCCCCTTTTACCTACGGCCAGACCCTAGCTGAGGGTTAGAAATAGGACTGGGCACACTGAAGAGATATTATGGTAACACTTAATTTGTTTGTCAGGTGTTTATATTCATATAGCAATATATGTTGCACCTCTACAGGCTATGTAACCCAAACCCTAAAAATAAGATTAGCCTTCACAAATACTGTTAATATGTATACATACTTTCCACATCATTCCGACATGCTGAAAGTAATTTGAGCATCAGTTTCTGGCGAGCCAAATAAAGTGTG
Source organism: Gadopsis marmoratus (assembly GCA_036023855.1). Lineage (NCBI taxonomy): Eukaryota > Metazoa > Chordata > Actinopteri > Centrarchiformes > Percichthyidae > Gadopsis > Gadopsis marmoratus. The sequence continues at coordinate 14,188 of JAVQJF010097419.1, read as the reverse complement.
ACACACATTTTGTGTGTAATCATACAGAAAGAATTATTGCATGTAATCAGCACTGCAGGACAGCTGATAGCGACACTCTACTCTGTGCCGAGTGTGCAGCCCATTATTCTCTCTACCAGCGATGAAAGGAAAATAAATGCTCACAGTGAAGGATAGTTTACATAAATCGACAGTGTTTGGATAGCTCATTATTTATTTAACAGAATGAAACTATGCTGTGACGTGCTCCCCTATTTATTGCATTTATTGTCCTAGAGATGGAAGAAGACCTTTCTAGGATTTACTCAGTTGTGTGTGGTGCCATTTCGGGGTACTCACCATGTGGAGTCTGTCATGGTACAGTCTAGGGCTCATCTACTGCATCCACTGAGACACGCAAAGATATAGACAGAGGTTAATTTGGCTCAAATGCACCTCACTGTCCCGATGGGCTTGGCCTGCTGCTCAGCCAAAACTCAGTCCAAGCCCCAGTTTCCACATGAGCACACAGAGGCTTAGTTCATGTGCAGTTTTTTTTGATAGTGGGTCACAGACTGGTTAAGGCCTGTTTTAGGATAGTCTATTAATATGCATTTCTAACACACAGCCTTGTGTGATAAGTCATCAAGTATGAATTCTGATGGTTACCTTCCGCCTGCATTTTGATGATTTCTTAGAAATCTTAAGCAAATATTTTTTGGTTTTACATTGCCATCCAAACTATTTGTTTCTGATTGGTTGACAGGTGCCCATTAAAATTGTTTCAGTCAACAGTTTGACCACTGTTAAAATCAGTGTTCAAGGTACACTATAGCCTCTTTCACATATTGTTCCTGGTAAATTACTTGAAAACTAGTGATTTTCACTATTCATGCATGCAGCTACATTCAGGAACATTTACGTCTCACAACTTTTCACTGCAATAGTGAGGGCAAGTACTTATGGATGCCAGCCACCATAAATCTCAACAGAAGATGAAGAAGATGGGGCAAGGCCGGAGGTATGATGTACTAGCTCACCAATAATGGGTTTAGTGGGCAGTTGCTAGTGCTAGTGCTGTTTGGCAGATTTGGTTACCTTTGGATGGAGCCAGGCTTGCTGTTTCTCTCTGTTTCCAGTCTTCATGCTAAGATAAGCTAACAACATGCTGGCTTTAGCTTTATGTTTAGAGTACAGATATGAATGTGGTATCAATCTTCTTATCTCTCTGGAAAAAAGCAAATGAGCACATTTATGAAAATGTGCCTATTTTAGAGGCTTGCAAATGCTTTTTGTCCTTTTCTTAATTCAACTCTTGTTTCATGCTTCATAATCTTCTTTCCAATATGCTATATACATGTATTGATCAGTAAACAGAACTCCTGTAAATATGTGTGTGAAGGTTGGCCTAGTAGCCAGGCACATGAAAGAAAAGGTCCCAGGCAAGGTTTAGCAAATTGAACCAGTCACGGTCAAAGAGCACAGCCCAAGCTTTATTGTAACTGCAAGGACTGCAGTAAGTAAACCACTCTCACATTTGCTGGTATACAATTATGATCTCAATGAGGAGAGCTTTTCCCTTCAGGTGACCACTAAGAGCTTAAGTTAGAACCCTTGTGCTGTAAATATGCTTAATTAAGGCATGTAAATGTGTCATACAGCCCTCTGCACTTCCTATTTATTGCATCTAACTGTATCTTATTGCATATAACATCCATGTCTCTAGTTTGGTTAAGAATTAGCTCGCTGCTTGGTAAATCTCCCACTGGAGGAAGGCCTTGAACTTGAAGTATCAGCTCAACTTGAAAGCTGTTATAGGCCTCTCAGTCTGTCTAGGAATTTGGAATGAAATGTGTTTAATTATAGCAGTGAAAATAAAATTGACCTAAATGTCTCAGTTAAGTACATTGGACTCCCTCACCTCTCTTCCTCTGGCTCTGCCTCTCTCATCACCATCCAATGCTGTCCTGAATACCTCAATAAAGTGCTTATAACCTATATTTCTTAGTCAAGTCAGTTGCTCCCTTCCTCTTCTTCTACCTCCTGTCACACCTGCATCCAGCCCTTTAGCATTAAATAATCCAGTGCTATATTTATCATATTTAAGTGCACTGACACCCTTCTTAAAGGGCTGCACTCCTCTCTCAATCCTCTCCTTTTTACAGTTCATATTATGTGTGAATCAAATCTATATCACACCGCAAGTATCTTAAAATACTGCATCTGCCACCTTATTAATCATCCCCTTGCACTTTTCTCTTAATCCAAACAACCACAGAGTCTCCACATTTGCAGAAATGACGGTGTCTGTTTTATTTGTACGAAGTAGCGCATCACATCAAATATTTACCACATGCCTGCTGAAGAGGAGCGCAAGCCGCTTTGTAGTTGGGAATTTGAGAACGCAAGTGAGGAAATTGAGTTGGAAGGGCTGGCGTTTTCTGTTTGGGGTGCTTGTAATCAGTGTCTGGGTTCATTAGGGTTAGATGAGCTGGTGACGAATCACCAATCCAAACCAAAGATCTGTAGGGCAGGGTGGGGCTGTTTACATCAGCCACATTCGCTGACTACAATGATTTTAATAGCCAGAGATGTCACTATAAACAACAAAATCAAAGTTACAGTTAATACTGTTCGTCATTAAGAGCAGTCAGGGAACAAATACCGACAAAAAATAATTGTGGTCTGTGTCTGGTGTCATCATTTATGTTTGGACCACATATAATATCAGCAATCCTTTGTTGCAGTTGGTTAATAGCCCATTTCACCCTTCTGCTAGCATAATAACAAATCAAAAATCTGCTGTTGGAGTGATAACTACAATTTTGCCTCATAAACAATAAACCGGGCCTTTTTTTTGCTCACAGATCACACACTTACACACACACACACACACACACACACAACAGTAGAGCTTGATGAATGAAAGTTTGTCCTTGCGCTGTAATAGCTTTGACTTGCTGAACCTTTCTGTCTAGCCTTGGAGAAAATAGAGGGATTAGAGCACACACACACACACACACACATGGACGGACAGACACATACTCTTAAACACTCACATATTATTGCAGGCATATACAGTTACACATACAGGACCCCACAAGGATGCACATACCTAGAGACTAACATTCTCTACATGTACAAGGAATACAGACACTCATATAAGGACTGAGTTGCATCTGTGCATCAGCTAGCCCACAGGTAATTATCTGCAATAGTTTTCAGTTAATCTGAATTAATCAAACAATTCTTTCAGGGATGGAGAAACTGCAGCAACAATGCACCAAGCTTGTAAAGGTGTCTCTAATGTGCCGGCTGTTGTACAAGTTTCACAAATTAATTATTTGCTATATTAAAATGTGATGCTTCAGAAAACCAGTGACGTTGACGGAGAGGCAGAAAGAAAGCCAACTCCCTGATTCCCCTGCTTTCCCATCGCTGGTTCTCTTCTTCGATGTGTCACAGTAACTGAAATGTCAAATCAAGCATCAGTGTTAAATACTGAAATACCAGTTCACAGGCATTTAAGTAATCAATGTTTTTTCAATTTCAATGTTTCAAGTAAATTTGCAAAGGTTGTAGGTAAATCAGATCATTTCTGGTTAATTGTAATTAAGTTAAAATAATTAAATATATTTATATTACTCAAGTGCAGCTGTTAAAGTGAATGTAGGAAGCCAAGAAGACACCATGGTGTTGTTGATGGTAACTAGGCACAATAATTATTTTGTTCCCTCTGTCTTGAGCCTGCTAAATAACCTGTGATTCTTGCTAACCGTACTTCTGTCTACCTGTTGTCTCTTTTGTTGATGTTGTTTTTGTGCCGCATTTTATGGCTGTAGCCCAATTTGCCCCTCGGGGACAATAAAGACTTTTTGACCTTTTGACCTTTAGCACTAAGTTGGCCAATATGTTTTGCAATCAGAAGAATAGACGAGTTTGTAATGGAATGGGTGAGAGAAGTTTATTTGTTGAAGGTGTCAGACTAAAGGTGTAGTTGCAAGAAGAATGGTGTCTCCTTGTGTAACTTACCAGTGGGTATCCCAGGGGTAATGAATTCTGGCAGGAGTGCATGACCAAGGAGGGCATTCACTGTGGACATCAATCAGACATTGTAGATTTTAGTGTGTGATATACCCCTCACATCCATAGCTGCATAGGCTCTGTTCATGTTGCATCTGGATTCACCCTCAAGAATGTACATCTCAGTGTGCGTAGCATTACATATCCATCCTTGAAAAAGAAAACGATGTTTGACATTGTTGAAATATGCATTTACAAAGTGATGATACTTTGATTACTTTCCAGATGAGGTGTACTTCACCTCGGAGAAAGTGGGTTGTACAATCAAGTTAACAGGTAAATATGGAACACTAAAAGGACCTTGCAATTCACAGTAACAGTGAGATCAGGTCACCTTCCAGTCTGTCAACATAGGCCTGGAAAGTCTTGAAAGGTGTGGCATGGAGGGGAGGCAGAGGGGACAAGGTATGCAACTGATCTTTACCCTATGTTTTTGGGGGATTTTGTTTTTAGAAAATATAGTTTAAGAATTAGTATAAATGTTCTTGTTGAAAAATAATGAATTACATTTTTACAAATTTGATAAGCAGGCATTTCAAATCTGTATCCTGGAGAATACGTTACATCCAGATAAGGGTACAAAACAGGGATAATCACTAACAGATATACTTGTGTTTTGAGGCCTATACTGTACAGATCATCAATAATTAAAGTCCACAGAAACAACAAACTCCAGACAAAGAGTTTAGGTTAGGTGCAAATGTTGTTTTACAGCTATGCAGAACCATCAGGAAGCCCTCATTAAGTTGCCTACTTTGACAATTTTTGCACATCATTGACTTTGATAACTCATCTAAAAGAGTCTATGGCCTCAGAAGTTTGAGTAGCATTTGACAAAAAAACTTTATGGGATATAGACTGGAAAAAGATCGAGACCTCATAAGAAGAGGAAGAGGCAGCTTTGACTTTCGTGTAGAAGATGCAAAGCTTGCTATGGTCAAATTCGCAGACAACAAAAAAGTCACTTTGGTGAGCTCCTGTCAACTCTGTTGGCCAAGTATGACGCTACTTTAGAGAGGAAAAGAGCAAGATAAGTATGCCATGCCCTAGGATTGTGTCTGAGTACAACACTCAAATGGAAGGAGTGGATTTGGCTCATATGATGATTGCCTCGCACTCCAGCAAAGTCCCACCAGTGACACCTGGGCATATTTTGGCAGATGGTTGACATTGCTGTCAATAAGGCATGGCCTCTCTATCGACATGATCTAGCAGCACTGGGTCAGAAACACCAGTAGAGGACTTTAGGTTGGATACTACCAAAGGACTCATCTACTCCAAAAAGCAGAAAAGGCCAAAAGTAGGCCTGTGGATGACAGGAGATATGACAGGATTGACCACTTGTCAGTGTGCTTGACCTGTCAGTGAAAGGCCGATGCAGAATGACCTCCATTATGTGCCAAAAGTGCAAAGTGAGGTTTTGCATTGTCACTAGTCACTAGTCAAAACTGTTTCCTCAGCTTTCCTTGCTGATAGGATGTTGATAGTGTAGGGGCACCACAGGGATGATGGTAGTTTAAAAAATGAATAATGTTTTGTTTATAAATGTTAATAGCTCATTGTTTATTCAAACATTACATTTGTTTCCAGCATTCAAAATATATGTGAATAACTATTATTCAGTTGTTTTATCTTTTTTTTTTTAAAGAGCATGGTGCGACTTCTAGCACCAGCTGAACGTAAAACTGCATATTATGGGGAGACATCCACTGGGTGCTTCTAAATAGTATTGTGTTGTGTCTTGTGTGTGGGATCTATGGGACTGGATACCGTGACTAAGCGACGGCCAGCTGCACCGGCTGCACGGTATGATGTTCAGGCAAGTCAAAAGTCACAGCTGACATTTACAAGGGTATATGGCATGACATATTATTTCCTAGTTGCATTTATTTTGATTTTAAAGTTATTTTAAGGATTTTGGGTAAAATATTATGACACTCTGGGTTTGTTTTCCTCCTTTCCTCTCCAATTTGTAGTCAACAGCTACCACTCATCTCAAAGTACCACAAAGAACCAAAACAAGCTCCCTGGTTTCTTTGATGTACAGTATTCAGCAGGTTTCCTAAAAACCAAGTGAACAGCATCCACATTCAGTGATTCAAAATATTTGGGGACCATTTGTGTGTGTTTCCTTCTTTGCATTACAAAATAATTTGAAATTGTACTTTTTTGGATGTCAAACCTTCTGAACCTTTGTAGAACCTGCATATTCTGGCATAAATACAACTCAAGAGAAGTTTAAAGCCTCTCAGGACGTCTTCCTTCCTGAAGACATATTATGTCTTGTATGTCACAATGTAATATGTCATAATTGCACTTGCACTTATGAATATGTTAGTGACTGGTTAGATAATGTTAGGTTAATGGCCCTAAATGGAAAGCTACCTTGTATCTTGTAACTTTGCAAAGGGAGTCATCAGTTTGCTTTCAGCCCTTCACTTGCAGAGTGAAAGTAGAACAAGGTGTGCAAACAGTACAGCATACTGGTGCATGTGTTTCTACAGTTCGTGAAAAGCACAAAGAAACAAATATGTGTTACTGATAGCCAGCATAAACTAAAATCATTTAAGGACTTCAACTGTTGCATTAACCAGTATTGTTATAATAACATGCTGAAACCTCATTAATGTTGTGTTCACAGCAAAACAGGTCAAGCTAGCTATGCTAGTCAGTTAGCTTACCACCTAGTGAGTCTAGGTTTCGAACAGGCAAATTAGAATAAATAACAGAAACAAACAGTGTTTCCAGTGCCCTCCAGGTGACACAGGGATTTCTGCAGCAAGTAGATGATAGCATAATCCACCCCAAGAGATGGTGGTGGATGTAAGGGGGAGGTTGAGAGCCCCAGAGATGGTGGTGGAAATGAGGGGGAGGGTGAGAGCCCCAGAGATGATGGTGGTGGTGGTTGTAGTGAGGGGGCAAACAAGCAAAGGGAGCTGGAGGTAGGCTGGTTTGTGCTCAAGCTGGGGGTGGAGGGAGTAGGCCCAGTATCAAATCTGTTGAAAAACAGATTTAGCTTGTTAGCCCAGTCTCTGTCTCCAGGTTCAGGGTGCCTCCTCCCGCTTTTGCCCTGCCCTGATATAGATTGGAGTCCTCTCCAAACCTCCCTCGCGTTGTTTTGCGGCAGGTGGTCCTCCATTTTCCTCCTGTAGCTGGCCTTGCATTCTCTGATCTTTCTTTTAAGATCCCTCTGAATCCTCCTCAGTTCCTCTCTGTCACCAGATTTAAAAACCCTACTTTTCTCCAGCAGCAAGGCTCTCAGCTCAGGAGTCACCCAGGGCTTGTTGTTTGAGAAACACTGCACCCTCCTGGTTGGCACGGTGGTCTCTACACAGACATTAATATAATCGGTGATGCAGTCCGTTAAACTGTCAATGTCCTGTCCGTGTGGCCCACAGAGCACCTCCCAGTCAGTGGTGTCAAAAACAGTCCCCCAGTGCCTCACCGGCCTCCTCAGACCACAGTTTCACACACTTTTTGGTGGGGGGAAGTCTCTTCACCATAGGTAAAGCTGGCATGACTATAGGCTATATGTCTTGTTCCCTCTGTCACGCAACTCTTATAGTGGTAGTGGATGTGGACGTACGTTATGTTCCCATTTGTTTCATTCTGAGGCTTGAGTGCAGTTTATTCCTCTGGGAAAACTATTTTGTAAGCTGAAAGTTTAGTTTAGTTTTTTTGTAACAGAAGATCAGTTTTGTTTAGGTTTTTAAATTGACCCCTAAACTGTACAATTCAGAGGCCAATTGACTTCTGTCCAAATCCCCCTCACTTATTTCCTGTGATAGTCCATGCTTACTTGCCAAGTCCATTCTCTGCATATGGTAATTTAAAATGAGTATCCATTTTTTGAGTCAGCTAATTCAAACTGCACTATCCCAGATATGGTTGGTGTGTTTTTATATACCAATGCACTCTCTGTATCTCTGCATTCACAGCCTTTATACCTGCATCAGTTGCTACATTCTGCCAGAAGTAGTAAAATGCTTTACAAGCATTTCTCAGCTGATGATTTAAACATTTAACAGTAAGAGGTGATATTCAGGAACAGCATTATAGGGGTTTCTTATATTAGGTTTCTAAAGAATTACTTGGTAGTGTTACCTCTTCAAGCATAATTTTTAATTGCACAGTGTCTCCACAAATATAAAATTATTGGTACTAGGCAGCTGGAGTGTGGGGCTCCCACTTCTACTATTTATCCTTTTATGGTATTTTTTTTGCAATCTTAGATAGGCTTCACATAACTTCTTCTCAATACAGAGAGATCAAGTTGAGGTGGATAAAAATGTTCACTATGAAGTTGACATACAGGAGAACCTACAGGACATCTTCACAGAATGTGGTTCTGTGAGGACATAAGGGATAAGATCTCCCTAATATCTAGGAACTAGAGACTATCAGGGAGTTTATGTAGACCCTCTCTACTGGGATAGTCTGAAAGGTAACAGTTGATCTGGTAGGAGATGTGCTTCCCAATGCTCTTGTCTTTAAGAGATAATGACAGGTTTAGCAATGACATTTAAAAATCAACATGGGATATGAGAGCTTCTGAGCTTCAGGCTAAGAAAATGGAAATGGACGGACAACCTTGGGGGGGGTGCTATTGCAAAAACCTCTCCTCTACTCTCTATGTCTACTGCCAGTACATTTGAGCTCAGTGTCCTAGTGCCATACCCTTGGGATCTCTGCGGTTCCTGAGTCAAATACAGCATAACTATGGTACTGCATGTCTAGTGAAACCATCCACATATGGCAAATTGAGTTTTCCAGGCAATTCAAGAAGACTAATCTTCTGAGTCCTTCATTACCCCTGATTCCCTCGTATGTATATAACGCTTCCTTTCCTTTGTCGATTCATTCTGTTTGTACCTCTGACTGTATACCGTGTTTAGTTTCCACGTTCCTGGTTTGCCACTGTGGATGTTCATTGTGCTTTGTCTCCGGACTTGGGCCTGTCTTCCTGCCCTCCTGTATTACCCGTATATAAGCTCATTTTTCTACAAACCCATTGTTGAACAGCTCCAGTCTGCCTGTGCTGCGCATTAGTTTATTAAAAACCTAACATAAGTTGTGTGAATTATACCCCGAGACTGTGGTATCGAATCCCGCATGTTCCTAGCTCATCATGGTCATCAACAGAAAGATGAAGTCGGCCTATGTTAAAATGCAGAGCCAATCTAAGGACATTGTGTGATGAAATAGGCAAAGAATATGACATTTTTGTATACATAGTTTGAGTTCATATTATCCTGTCTTGTGTAGACATTAAGAATTGGGAGATTTTGTGAGTGAAGATGTAATCATTTAACTAAAGAGGAAGGCGATGACGAAATCGAAACAAAAACATCTGAACCCGTTTAAAATGTTTTACTTTGATACATTGATGTGCAGTAAGTCTTCTCCCAAAGCAGACAAGTGGAACTGCGCCATTAAAAATTTGAAAAATGATACAAACAAAAATCTGAAGCTGGAGGGTTGTCCTTTCCAGGCTTTTTTTCCTCCCCTGTAACCTCATGTCTCCAGCACAGCCATCCATTCGCCATATGACAATACCAGTTGCCAAAGTACTGAAGATGGCATGGTGGCTTTCCTTTTCTGCAATAAAATCATGTTTGTTTTCTTTATACATTTTCTTGCGACAGTGTGCTCCCTCTCCCATTTTGTCTTGTTGTATTGTTGAGTGGTGTAAAGAACAGCTTGACTTGATGTCTGCATTTGAGTTGATGATAGCATAGCTGAAGGTAATGGAAGGTTGATGATCATCATCTGTGAGGTTCCAGGTGCAGCCATCAACTGTGATGGTCCAGGCAGTGTAGGACGCTGCTAGATGTCAAAATGAAGGGGAAATAGATGGGTGGTGCCGGTGCAATGACAGGTGCTCGATGTCGTGGTGGAGCCTGGGAGATTGTAGTCTCCCCTTGAGCTTCGCCTCCCCAGCAGTGTTTGGTGGCAGGATGAGTCTCTGAGACTCAGCCAAATTGCCAGAATGCAGAGTTGTTGGCCCTTTCTGCATAGAGTCGGGAAGCTTCTCAGGTCCTGCCGTGGGTGCACCTGGAGCTGGGATAACTTGCTTCAGAGACTTTTCTGTGACTTGCAACACCTGCTGAACCTGGCAAAACATAATGCAACCAATATTAAACATTAACTTAAGCAATAATACACAAGAGGGATCAGTTGCTATTTGTTTATGACTATGATGCAGCAGCATGACAGCTGTGGTCTGTCGTGTATTGTGAGTGCTATATTCATTGTGAGGATTACATTTATTATTTTACCACAGGTCACATAGCAATTGATCACACCCTCATCTATCATTGCTTTCGTTAAACGGCTACTTCATTTAGATTTATATTCCATTTGCTGGACTAGCAGCCAGGTTATGAAAACTGATTATAGCTGGAATGCAAAACTGACCAACGAAAACTCCATAAAAACATACTTTGCATAAAATATAATCTAAAGCATGTATATGAAGCATCCTTCATATGCGCATTCGATCCACTTTCTCCTCTCCTCAGTTTCCTACTGCTCTCTGCTGTGCCTACCTCCCCCTCAGCTGTGCTCACTGGTTACCTGATGGGGGACAGGTGGGGCCGCCCTCCTCTCTCAGGTGGTTCTAATCTAGTGGTTGGCTAATATACTCCCCCTATCACCTCTACTAGCTTGTGGTGGTTATCCTGCTTCCCCTGTGGGGGGAAGGTGGCCAACTGCCACACAGCAAAAAATACTACTAATCATATGAGAGCACAGCCAACATAACCCAGATGTAATTTACAAACATGTAAATGTACATTTGAAAAGGAAGTGTGTCCTTACATCATGTGAAGTAGACTTTTAAGATGGTGGAAGATTAGTTTTTGCCAATAACTGGTCCACCGGGGATACGTGAAAAAAGGTAAATATTTACTTTAAATTTGTCATCTTTTAATATACATTTAGCATTAGTGTGACAACAAATACTGAAAGTCTATGAATACTTTAGTAAAACTCAGCTATGGGCTCCATGAGATGTCAGTGGTGACAGAGAAAACATTTGGTAACATATTACATAAAGCAGATGTGTATATTAGATTATTATCAGTTATACAGTCATGATCACCTTGTAATGTTAATTTTATATTATGCTCTGTCTATGTATATATATATATCCCATAATCACTATAAATAGAGACCGTATGTTATAGTCTAACACAATACACAGATGCAGTCTTATTATCACATTTGATTTGATTTGATTTGATAAACATACGACAGATAACCATTTACAGTAGGTACATGGTAACACACGTCAGAAGTAAAGCATTATAAGTCATACGTAAAGTAATATACATGCTATCACAAGTATTATACCATTAAACACAGCTTATGCCCCATTTACAAAGTTCGATTAGTCTTCTAACTTAGCTATTTATTCATTAATTTACAATAAACGCATGTAACAGCATAATGGGATAAAATTACAAAGTAAAACAAAGTCAAACCTTTACTGTACTGTACAACTGTTTGTAACTTAACGTCCATTTAATAACTTAGCTATCTATTGTCATCAACAGGCAGGTTAGTTTGTCAGATATGTTAACATTAACTTGACTTTACATCAATGTAATATTAGCAGATAAGTTTTAAAATCGCTATCAGAAAGTAAGGTGTATGACTTTATACAGTGATGGGGCAGGTATGTAGCTATTTGTTAATGTTAGCCTACTGAGCCACAGGTTATTCATTAAAATATACATTGACAATTTATTTGTATTGACTATAGCTATAAATAATGGACTTACTTTTGAAATGTTGGTTAAGAAGAGAAGCTAATTAATTGGTTGTTATCGTTTTACTTCTATTTTTTCACTCGGCAACCACAATGTCTCCAGGTGCTCCTGATTGCTCAATTCTTGGTAGTTCCTGGGGGCAAATCTTGGTGGCGATACGTGCGCTGGCCATAGCATCAAAATCTTGGTAGATTTGTGGAATGTGATTTGACAGAAATGTGATTGGCTGACACTACAAAGATTAACATCGATATACAGGTGGCTGCAGAGTCAGACTGGACCTAAAAGATGATTATAACAAAGGAGTGTTTATTGCTGCAATTCTCAGCAATTAATTAATCTTTGCCCTAAAACCTATATTTTACATTTAACAGTAGCTATGTTTCAGGAGTTGGCTGTTTAAAATTATTTTGATGAAAAGCTATAAATAAACATCAAAAGGCGTAATATTTTAACTGCAAAGATTATAGGAACACCTTCCTCTGTCCTTCATTGCTTCCCTCAGGCATTCCTTATTCTTCCAGGAGCTCCCAAATTGCAGGTAGTTTTATACCAAATAATTCATGTCTGACAGGCTTTGTGTGCACCATTAGCTGATTGGCACCTGCTGACAGCACTTTGACTCATCAGTATCTGCTAACTGTTCACACTCTCTCTATCCCTGCTATAGACCTTTTTCCCAGCAGATATGTTCACTTCGTTAATGATGGCTCAGCTCCATCAAGTCTCCCAGTAAGCCGTGACAGTGAGTCAGCATGCACTATTGTGCCAGGATAACCAGAATGTTATCAGTTACACTTTTCCTGCTATGACCTGCCAAAATGTCTGCTGCGGAAAAGGTCTACTGACCTTCATTGCTGTACACTCTGTCCACCTCTCCAACCTTCTCTTGCTGTTATCTCTACACACACTTTCTGCAAGCTATTTCTGAATTATATTTGGTTCAGTGTTTTGTTTTTCACAAAACGAAATATCTACTTCCTAGGGGTCATTTTTTAGTGCTCCCTGCAAATAAAAACACGCAGCCCTCTTTTTCGCAAAATAATGGTGGAGAACATTTTGCAGCAACAAATGGTCCGTCCAAACATCTTTGATGGGTTTATGACTAAATTGAGAGACAGACTTGAAACAGGATGTGTGGGAAGAAGACAAAACCCAAGAGAAATCAGCATCTTTCTACGTTTGCTGTCATCCTTCTCTCCCCTTCTTCCCCCTCTGACTTTCTCAGCATTTACCGAATGCTCCTCATCATCAGACGGGGCACTACATGACATACGACCGTTCATAATTCAAGAAGATTTGAGTACAAGTTTCTGGGATTTACAGTGGCTGAGATGCCGTTTTCACGGTCATAAATCCTATTTGAAAACTTCTGAGCTCTTAATGCCTTGAATTATTCTTGGGCTTAACTTTTTGTTGTACACCCATGTTAAAGAAGGCCATTTGACTTAAGAAATAATGTTCAAGCTATGATTTTAAACTGTGAAATTTCAGGAAAGGTAATTTTCTTGTTAAAAAAAGCTCTAGTTTACATTGTTTTAAAATGCATTTATACAATATTTTATAACTATGGGGTTATACCAAAAAGGCATGTATGTGTTTTAGGCTTGGTAGAATGCATATTGCTCACTGACTGGGATGTAATATCTCGCTGTGGCTGTGGCTGTGGCTGTGGCTCAGAAGGTAGAGCGGGTTGTCCTTGGCCAAGACACTGAAACCTAAGTGGCTTCCGATGTAGGCCAGCACCTTGCATGGTACCTCTGTTGCCTCTGTGAATGGGCTTCAAATGTTCATATTTGCTCACAGAAAATACTTTTAAAACTAACAGTTTCACTATAGATTTTACAGGCTTCTTCTTGAGAATGGAAATAGTTGGAGAGACACCAGAAACACGCTGACGTTTAGCTGGTAATATGATGGACTTTGATAAAGACAGTAAACATTTACCTCATGCAGTCAACAATTTTTTATTTATGAACAAGTGATTTTGTTCTGTTTAAAGTTAGAGCCAGAAATCCCTAAGCCATTTTTGGATAATTTATTTATTCACTTTCCCAACTATCTGTACTAATAACATTATAGGGGTAGCATGGTGCATTTGCATTTTCTGTATGTGGAGTTGTACTGTGTTTGCTGTGTGTTCTCTTTCATCCTGCTTTTACCTTACCCCCCCCCCTATATCTTCTTTTTTCTCTCTCTACCCAACCGGTGGAGGCAGATGACCGCCCACCAAGAGCCTGGTTCTGCCTGAGGTTGCTGCCTGTTAAAAGGCAGTTTTTCCTTGCCACTGTCGCCTAGTGCTTGCTCATGGTGGAATTGTTGGGTCTGTACATATAGAGTTGGCTTGGACTTGCTCTATATTAACAAGTGCTATG
>JAVQJF010097416.1:0-50103 GCA_036023855.1 Gadopsis marmoratus | reverse complement strand
GCCATACAAACTACTGAGGACCATTTTGAGTTGCTGCAATGACATTTCAGCAAAATGGACTAGCCGCCTGCATAATTTTTCCACTTTGATTTTCAGGGTGTCTTTGAATTCAGCCCTCTGTAGGTTGATAATTTTCATTTCCATCAAACAATGTGGCATCCTTTCGTTCCTAACACATTACCCAGTCCATATCAGTATAGATATCCAGCATGATTTTTTTTCCCAGTGAGATCAGATGTGTTTTCAAAGTGTTCCTTTATTTTTTTTCAGCCGTATATATTTATCTACTATCACTTATATTGTGGACATTAGCTCTTTGTTTTTAGTTTTTGAATAATTTCTTACTTGCTTATTACGGTATATTCCCTATATACTATATCGCCTGATCGATACTGGATTTATAAGGTCAATATTTATATCAATATTTGGGTTAAGATAATGACAATATATCAGCCAAAACAATGTTTCTAAATGACCTCAATCCTAGTTTGGCATTCTTTCACTGTGATATATTGTTGCTTATCAGATGACATATACCCTGTACCTGATATAGCTGCAATAAGATGATATCAGCCAATATATCAGCCTGGCCGATGTATTGGTCTAGCTCTAACATCAATGTTTTTTTGCCAGTATTGAAATAATGTTGTTGTTTGAAATGATTTCAACATGTTCCTTTACTTTTTTTGAGCAGTTTATATCAAGCGCAATCTGTACTATCCTGCACAGTCCTAAGAAGAGGTCTAATTGGGCAACATAAGTGAAAACACCTGTGGATCATGTGGGTGGATCATGAGGGTTTCAGGCCAATAGGAGGAGAGGAAGCCAATCACTGAAATGCTTTTTAACAGTGTTCACAACACTGTTCAGTGGTCTTCAACCACTGATGGAGACAAAAGACAGTATTAAGGCAAATTCAGTCTTGGGTTTGCTTGATGAAAATTACTTGAGTGATGTGATGAAAAGCAAATGTGACAGGGAAGTGAAGTGAGGGTTGTAGGCCTAAACTGCAGGAGCGAGCCAAAATCAATATTCCGCAAAGTTGAGGATTATAAAGAGTTATACAACTGACGCCACGCGGCTGGGACTGATC
This sequence comes from Gadopsis marmoratus, assembly GCA_036023855.1. Lineage (NCBI taxonomy): Eukaryota > Metazoa > Chordata > Actinopteri > Centrarchiformes > Percichthyidae > Gadopsis > Gadopsis marmoratus. The sequence continues at coordinate 49,010 of JAVQJF010097416.1, read as the reverse complement.
GGCTGGTTGCTGACATGAATGGAGGTGCCAGGTTAAAAGAGCTGTCGGGAGAGACGAGAAGGAGAGGAGTTTTGGAGAAACAGGAGACAAACTAGATGGAAGAAAACAAGGAAAAATAGACAATTGTGAATGTGTAACTTCTTTGCTGACAGACACCCCTGTGTGTGTGTGTTGTATATAGTTAGCGATTGAAATATACTGTTCTTGAAGTTAAAAGTATTGTTTTACTATTGAACGCACTCACACTAGTGGAAACACTTACGCAAGGTCCACTCCTTTCACAGTAGCACAGGGTATAATGCAAGGCACGTGCTTTTTGAACATAATCCCTGACTATGCTTCATTTTCAAAATATGTCACCACTGAGAAAATCAGGCCAAAATCTTTACTTCTAGAAGTCGATAAAACATCTTATGTCACTGTAACCAGTCCAGCTGAATGAAAATATGTTGAAAAATAAAATGGGTTTCAGAGAAATAAAGCTTTTTCAATCAAGGATGAACATGCCATATACAGAACACAGAAATGAACAAATGAACATGGCACTGAGCGTACAGTAGATGCTTCTCTAGACTAATTGTTTTCAGTGTGATTTTGAAAGTTTCCGCAGACAGTCTTAGGTTTTATCCTGCTGCGTACTAATGGCCCAACTATGGTGCTTCTTCAGTTTCTTTCCCAGAGTCCTAACAGAGACTAATCATCCCTCCAACACAAACTCTCCTCCTCTTCTCACACCATTTAAACTCAGAGCAGGCTGTGCTTATTCCTCTTCTCTCCCTCTTTTCTCTTTTCTCATTCCTTCTCTTTGCCTTCATCTCCACTCCCTCTCTCTTCTCACTTTTCCACCTCTGGCTCTGCTGCCGGGCCAGCCTCAGACACACCAGGGTTTCCCTTTCATTTGGTAGTAAAGGAGGGGATGAGAGACAGGCAGAGGCAAGAGAGGAGAGGAGTGGAGGGATGTAATGATCTGTCCTGATGAATGCAGTTAGAGAGAAAGTGCTGACGCAATGGTAGAGAGGATTTAAAAAGAGATGGGCTTAATGCACCAGTCACAGAGCTCATCGGACCACCTGTCCAATGTTCGATGGCCAGTGAAGGTGTTTGACATATGAACTAAGCATATTTAATTTAATTAATTAATTTTAAATAAATTAATTGAGTCATTATGTTCTAACATAATTAAGAATGGGCATTCACTAACAACTTGGTTGTGCTGCCCTTGTGTTGTGTTGCTAGCTGTTGGATTAAGAGTTGGACTGGCCATCAGGCTCACTATTGGGTCGGGACTTTGATTGCCCACACCCCCAAATATAGCGTCCCCATACCTCACGCCCTAGCGCCGCCTATGAGCAACGGCATTAGTAGCGTCCTCTGTTCGATCTGTTCCCACAAAGGTCAAATGTATATGAAGAAGATTTGCAACTGGTCAACGGTGCACATTTTCAAATCAAGATCACCCCAGTTGAACTCTACACCAAAGCAGCATGCAAATTGATTTCTTCCCAGCAAGCAAATCCATTGATCGCAGTGATGCAAATTTGTTTATTTTGGTAAAAAATGTCACTCACACACACACACACACACACACACACACACAGCTGGTGACATGGAGCCCTTACAGTGATCAAAAAGCCTATTTCATTATTCATCATTTATATTATTCATCTGTTGGCCTACAAGTGTATGTCCAGTGAAATGTGCTTGTATGTTACTGGATTACCACAAAATGTGACTTTGCAATGACAGTTTTCACAGTTTAAACTGCTCACCAGTGTATCATCACGCTTGACCCTGCATGCCACCAATATAAACAAAGGAATCGAATCTGTTTTAGCGGCACACTGTATGCATTCTTTCACTCATTAACTACAGTATAAAACAACATGCCTATAGTTTGTCGGAGAGAAAATATTTCCAATTCAAAAATGTGTTACTGAATTTTTTCCCCTCATCTCTAGTAAACCTTCAGTTTCAAAAAAGCTGTGAGAATCGTTGACATTAGACCTACAAGGTTTGCAGATGACCGCAGCATTGTGTGCTCTGAGATGACTGGTGGTGTGGGGTGTAGCACAAGACTTACTGTTTCACAGAGAGTAAACTGGACAAGCCATTTATCTAGATCTGTGAAACGACGGAGTGACATAAACAACAACCATAACTCACATAGATACACGTACTCACGCACACGAACACACGGCAACCTGTTAAATTGAAATATACCGCGCTTGACGTTTACGATTGTCCATCCTTATTCCTTTGACAGGAAGAGAATTCAGACAGAATGAAATCATTATCATCACCATGGCTGCTGTGCTATAGATCTCTCCCCTCTTCTCCGTTTGCCGACTGACAAAGAGAAAGCTGGAGGAGGGGAGTGTTTGGACCAAACACAATCACTGTGTTTCTGTCTCTATACTGGTTTGCCAGAATGACAAGGAGAGCGAGAGACTGAGAGGCAGAGAAAGAATGCGAGCGACACCAGCTTCAGTCAGAGGAATGAAAAGAGGCTGGCGTGGCCTTGAGCTCTCCCACAACAATGCACATTAGGATCTGCTGTAGGAGGGGGAAAACAATGCAAATCCTCCCGTCCACTGGAGAGGTTTCCAACTTTAGGGAGCGAGTGGGAGGGGAAGGAGGGAGAGACAGAAATACAGATGAGTAAGGAGACCTGGACTTTCCCCAAGGGCTTGTGAAAAGTCACCTCCAGTCAGCAGCTAACAATTAACACGGGGTTTAAACATGAGGGCCTCACACGCGTGCACACACACGCACACACACACACACACACACACACACACACAGGTTAATGGCTGAGTGGTAATGCTGTGTTAATACATCTGACCATATTAGCAATTTATACCCAATTCACCACCCTAATACCTCGCCTGAAGCACAAATTAGTACAAATCGTCTGCAGTGGGCCAGTAGCGACGGTGATGGCTGCTTTACCAGCATGTCAGGACACGCCATGTGTCACCAGGCCCGCCCTGTCGCATAAGCTAATATCGTGTATGATGTAGCAGGAGGACGGTGGTGGTGGTGCGGGGAGATAATCCCCTTGTCTGTGCTGCATTAAAACTGCATGGAGATCAGTGACGGAGAACCAGAGGCGTGTTTTGGGGAGTAAGAGACAATCTGGCACAAGCTGTTCTCATATCGGTGACGATGATTAGTACAAGGGTGGGTGGGTGGTGGTAGGAGGAGTGTGCTACAGATCGAGGGGTTCAGTGGGCGGCTCATCGCATCCTTAATGACACAATTGTCACTTTGTTCAGGAGAAAGAGAGTCAGTTGCATGACAGAAGTGAACGGATGAGTACATCCAGTCAGAAAGAGATGTCATGAGTATTTGATAATGTTGAGGCTGTTTCTGGTGTCTGTGCAGGCTGACAAGTGTATCTAAATGTGATTTTGGCAAGGCATATTTTCTGACAGGGATGATCCCCTTCTATTTTATTTTTCCTTTCAAATCTAAATTCCGAAGAGACCCCAGCATTTCGTCCACTCTCTTTCACTCTTTATTTTTGTCACATTGTGAGCAAACACTTTCAAATTGTGTTCACTCACTCATCTTAATCACCCACCCAGGGATGCTGAGCTGTGCCGGTGTCATAGGACCACCAAGACATTTAGTTCGGATATGATCACCAGCACTGACGACAGTTTATTAAAGACCTCCTGAATTAAGTGAACTATTTTTATATTTCAACTGTATCTTCATGTTTACTTCATTGGACAAAATCTGGTTTTGTGTGTGTGTGCGTGTGACAGTAAGGGGGCACAAGCTGTTTTCAGCTCATTGTTCTGCTGTCTGACACGCCAGTCGTGGTCGTTAATGTCATTGTGTTTTGATGCGATTTGGGAACGAGGGAACATCTAATGACTGACAACTAGCTCTGATGGTTTCAGCTGTTGGTCATTTTGTAACACATGTTTGCAGTTGTGTAGAGAAATTAAGGCAGAACTTGACTTCACACATTTTTCAGGCTACCCATGTGGAAAATAGACCTGAGTTAGTCGCTAAATTTGCAGTTTAATTCTGTTTTGCTACAAATGATATTCATAAAATGCTGGTTATATAAACTCATTGTTCTAATTAGAAGACTTTTTGTAAAGAGAAAAAGCATAATGAGAGGTATATTTCACAAAAGTTTTACTTTTAGGCATATTGCACAGTCCAATCTTAGCTGCACTGAGCTTAGAACAAACTATGGTCTTAAAAATGCACACGTGTGCACAATGTTTCATGCTTGCTCATCCTCTTCCTTCTCTTTCTCATCTTTATCGTCTGCTGAAGGGTTATAATAACAGGGAGGGGCATTAGTCTGTGAGAGGAGTCAAGCTCCTTAGGGATCAGTGTAGTCTACAACGTGAGCAGTGTGCGTAATTCAGGGGGTCTCGTAATTAACAACTAGGACCCTCTTTCCCCGCTGGAGATGGCAAAATCAAACTTTGAGGAGGCCTAAGCTAATCTTTTACTATTTATCTGTATTGTAAAATGTATTTTCATCTTTAAATATTGAAAGGTAAGGAGCAACACAGAAAAAGTGATGACGGCAAACAGGTAGCTGATGTAGTCGGCAGCTGCTGTCATGGTTACTGGTGTCAGTTGTAATTCTGCAGCGCAATGATACATTCTGACTCTGCGATTCTGCTCCTCTTCTCCATATTTGAAAAAACAGATTTATGTCTTAGCTCCTTATTTATCCATCTGATTTAAGGACTGTTTTTAAATCTGGAAACAAAGTAATAAAACATTGGGTTTGGAGATTTGCTGCTATTCTACACATAATGTCGCTGTATAAACTGTGAATCTGTCAGAACAGCTCACACATAAGGTCAGCTAACAGTTAAATCCCGGTGAATGAACGAAGGTGTGCCAGCTATGTGTAATATTGCGCATAGTTTGAGAGAGGTGTGAGTGTATGGCTGTGAGAGTGAATTTTTGTGTTTACTGAAAATGTGGAGCTTCTACCTGTTTTTAATTATTTATGTATTTTTTTTTGTTACTTTTTCTTAGTTCCTCATTTTGAATAACATTTCTTTTTTTTCTCCCCATTAGGATAAAAAGTATTGCCCATGCCCATACCATCCATGCCATTAGACGCCCCCGATTGTCACAGAGTATTTTGCCACACTGAATGTGAGCAATGTCGATGTTAGTTCATATCCAAAAGGAATTCATGGAAGAAAGAAATAGCTCTTGTGTTTTCTGCTTCCAGTTGAGAGAGAAAGAGAGAGAGAGAAATATTTGTCTCCTGTACTTATGTACCTTCTTTTTTTTTTTACTTTCTCGTGATAATCATTACACAGAAATGGCATGGCACGAGAAGAGAAGAGAGGTGGGATGGTACTGTAGACATGCATCATTCCATGTCGGCTGCAGAAAGAATACCAACATGGTAGAAAACAGAAAACAGGGATGAGGAACGAAAAGACTAGTGGTCGAGTGTGTGCGCATCCCTTTCTCTCAATGCAAATTTTCTTGGCAGGCTCTTAAACAGAATTTGCTCTGCGTTCATGATTCATAACGAATGGTGCCATCTCAGAGGCCAATGTAATCTAATTATTAACACAAATGCATGGACGTACATGCACTGATGGGCACACACACTGAGCACTGAGAAACGTACATTGTAATCTAATTAACTTGGCAAGCATTCTGAACTCATTTTCCATTTCAAAATATGCTCTTTGTGAATAGAACACTATGAGCCCTGGGGATATGCTTAAATATTTATACATACTAAATATGTGATTTATATAGTGCAGTAATTTTAGACAAATTTTCACTCTGTCCGTTATTTGGGGCTGGCTGGAGCTGGGCCAGAAGGTCAGGTCACTCGCAGGCAACAGGCAAATGTAGTCAAAATCATTTGTATTTCTCAACTTTAAAAGTATAAATAGGTCTTTTCTTGTAATCAGAGCATCGTGTAATCCGCACCTACTAAAGCAAACACAAACCAGAGGGCACGTTTATCTCACTGCACTCCATTCATGTAGTGTATCATGCCAGTGCTTTAATCAGACCTGATTGTCAGCTCCTGTAGCTGCTTTGCCAACATTCTCTCTGCATTGAATGTCTACAGCGACCGTTTGTGCTTTTAAAAAAGTTATAAATTGAACTGCACTGCTTGGAAGATGTCAAGACATTGTACAATCGATACAGAATTCATCTACAATTCAGTGACACTGTGTAACTTCCACAATATCTGCTTGTGTTTGGTTTTTTCATTTAAGGTACTGGCTTCTGTATGCAGTGATGAAGAATCCAAACATGGCAGCTCATTCATTCTAAAGAAAGCTGCTCACACAGCACATGACGGAAATACGTTGCCCATAGACACGAATCACACAAAAACAAAACCCTAAAGCTGGACTTTTACATATACAATTGGGCCCTTCAAAATGACATTTGACAGACGTGAAACAACTGAGCCTGAACCATTTACGGACTTTTGGCCCAGTTTTTGTGGCAATATTATTTTTGTATTTCAGCAGGTTCCTAATTATATATGCACATTTGCTGATTCTCGCTCTGTGTGTGTGTGTGTGTGTGTGTGTGTGTGTGTGTGTGTGTGAGAGAGAGAGAGAAAGGGAGACCCCCAGTGGTAGGAATGACATTTGAAAGCAGTACCCCACTGGGACCAGGAGCGCTATCTCTGTGCTTTGCGTGTCTCGGCAAAGCCACACACACATACATACACACACACACAGAGCTCCTGGTTGTTCAGAGTCACAGCAATCTGTCCATCTGTTAGTCTGTCAGTAGCATGTCATCCTTAGTAAATAGGGTTAACAGCTACTGCTGTGTTAAGAGAGGTAGGGGTAACAAGTCCTCATGCCATGGAGAGAGATGGGAGAGGGAGAGAGACATCGACAGGGAGAGAAAGACAGGGTGAGAATGGAAGACCACATTATAGAAAGTGTAAAAATTCTCCGATTTAAGGCTTGTGATTGAGGATAATGGTTTTCTTCCCTGCTAAGTTTGCTGTGCGGGGCTAAGAGCAAGAGAGAGCAGAGGAGAAATCGGGGGCTGGAGTGGCTAAGAGAGATTGAGAAAAGGAGGGGTCATTTATGAAGCAGCAGTATGGATGAGGTGAGATAGATGAAGAAGATAAGGAGGAAGAGGAAGAGAAGGAGAAGGGAGGAGACCAGATGAAGTAAGAAAGAGAGCTCGCAAGGAGGACATACACACACACACTCCATCCATAGTACATCTCTGGAGCCTGTAGTAGTAGTAGCAGTAGTGTTTACTGTACATCTGCTTTTTTATTTTAGCAATATGTGCGCAAATGCGTATAAAGAGATAAAATAGCTCCTTTGTGAGTGTGTGTGTATTCAAAGCCTAGTTTTGTGTGTGTGTGTCCTTCTGTCTATAGTGAGTAATGCCTAATTTAGCCGAGTATTTATCAGAGTTTATTGGAGTCTGTGGCCCACCGCCTGACTCACTATCTGGCACATTTGTAATTATTAACATCTGAGCACAACACAGCCTCAAACTGTTGTCACCCTCAGCTGTATTACAGAGCTAGAGCGCACACTAATCACTCCACGCACATACATATCCCTTTGCAGTGCTGTTTCCCTGTGATTACTTTATGAATTTTAACTCCCAAATCCTTCTCTGCTCCATTTTAAAAGAGTCCAATTTTTCTACAAAGAATCTTATAGGAAATAAGCATGTACAATGAAATCCAGCCAAAACCTGCCATCAAATAAGGTCTATCAAGCCAAGCAGCAGCAGCAACATGTGTAACAGGTGTATATTGGGGAGTCAGTTTACAACAACATCAGCAAGAGCTCTCTGCGCTGCAAGAAGCTCAGAAAATACAGGATATCACATCCTGACTACAGCATGATGCCGGTAAAAGCATGTCCTTCCTCTTTTTCCACTTTCTCTGTAAGTGAGAATGATGGAGGAGGCGAGTGATCTTCAACAAAAGAGTCAAGAGCAAACACCAGAGTCCATGTTTTCTGTCTTTGTCCTGCTTGCTTTTTAACTTAAATCAAATCCTTCCTGATGTTAAGTCTCACTCCACATCCCATTCTGGGAACATGTAAAAAAAATTGCAGAAAATTACAGCTTGAAATGATGTGCTATTTCCATTATGCCTTGTATTATGTTATTGCAAACCCAAGAGGTTTGAATCAAATATACCAAAATTACTTAAAATGCTCACAGATTCAGCATAAATCCAGCAGTAACAGTATTGTTTTGAAGTTGGAAAATGGAATGTATCGAGATTAATGTTGAGGCAGAGTAAACCTACATGAGGGTTTCACAGTAGCAGCCTAACAAGAGTGAATGCTGCCAGTGTCCCTTTTATCAAATGTGAAATCAGTACTGTAAATGCAGCCTTTTTTGGCACATTGAATACAGCATTGTTAAGAAAAACAGCCCAATAAACCAGCTGTCTCCCGAATGTGTTTTAACAATTTCCATTTTTTAAAGGTTGATTTGGAGGATTAAATCCACAACCAGACTTCGTGCAGGATGACTACCACTGCCTGCATTTTGTAAAAACCATGAATACCATCAATCAAACAATTATAATAATCAAACAATTTTGGTCAGTGGAGCTTCAGCGCTCTATTTCCCACATCTTCATTTTTATTGTCTGAGAAACTAAAGCACATAGCCAGTTATTTTAAAACTATTACTGCCAACTGGCAGCAGTAATGGTTTAAAAGGTGTCAAATGAACTTAAGAGAGTAATACCTTGAACATTCAGCTGCAAATTAGAGTATGCAGCTATGTCTCCTACAGTCTTTTGCGGTGCCAAAATAATCATTCAACCTTTCTGTCATACGGCTCCAGCTCATATTTATTTTACCATGTGGTCCATATTAAAGAAATATACTGCCATCTATTAACATTAATGTGTGTAATCAAGCCTCAGTTAACTTTTACATTCCTCCAGTAAAATCCTCAACCCCCCCATGACTCCTCCATGCTCAGCTTAGTACACTGCCGCTCTTACTAATGCTGAGTCAATTACTACTGCAGGTGCTGAGCCTAAAAATGGGCCTGTGTGTGTGTGTGTGTGTGTGTGTGTGTGTGCGCCTGTGGGGGGTTGGCTTAAGGTGTTTACTCTCTGTGTGTTGATTTTCCTGAGCTGTGTATCTACTAACAGGGTTGTCAAGCCTATAAGAAGGAAAAAGAAAAGGAAGCCAATTAGGGTGCTGGTGAAAGAGAGAGGGCAAGAGGCAAAATGAGAGGTATTAGTATCAAACAAAACTAAAACTCTAAAGCCCACTACCAATCTTTAAAGGCTGCAATGTTCATTTCGGCCCGGGGGATGAAATGAGTGGATGGAGTAAATGACATGCTATTGATTTGGATGTTCATCCAGTCTTTCCACAAAAGGAGGTAAAAATGTCAATTTGACCTACTCAAGAAATGTTGGTTTAAAAAAGATGCAACAGTATCAGCAAAGTCAATTTAATGAATTGATAAATCGATAAATGCCATGGGATGTTTGGCCATTAATTGTCTTGGGTACAAACTTGATGACTTGGTCTGAAGTGGCTGTTTGAGTAAAGGTCATGTAATAACATAACTGGACTTAGACCTTGTCGGGATCATAGAAGTGTGTCCTAACTGTGTGAATAGAGAACATTTGAGGGGTCACCAAGGTCACAAAGGACTATCCTCTGGGGAGCATTAATGTCCACAACTAATTTCACAGCATCCCAGCCAAAATACAGTCCTATGAATAGTTCACCATTCGACCTGGTGTTTGAGGAAAGCTCTGATTACATGTATCAGGGATAGACGCTTACATTTTTAAGCACTTCCCACACGGGCCACCAAGCCCCTAAATTAGGAGGCCAAAGTACATTTTTGGTGGCCAAAAGTCAAAGTGAAAGTCTGCTTTATTGTCAATCTTGCAGCATGTACAGTACATACAGAGGATTGAAATTTCGTTACACTCAAACCGGCTAAGCAAAAACTAATATAACCAACTAAAAAAACAACAAAAAAATGAAACGTTATGTAAAAACAATACAGAAAAGGCAATTTAACACAACTTAATACAGCCTTCCTTAACAGTGACAATAAATGAAAGGACATTAACATTTAAATTTAAATTGAAAACTCAAGTTCTTTGTAAATGGTACATATACTGTATATGGTACATACATTCTCTCACAGTCTCTTAGTTCACAGTCTATAGTTCCTTCCTAAAGAATCGGTTTGTGGAAATGTAACATTGCTTTGGCGAAGGCTCGCAGTATAGGGATGAAACTTGGTGGCCACAGGAGGCCACCTACATGGAGTTTTTGGTGGCCACAAAGTAATGTTTTGTAGCCACGGGCCATAGGGCCATGATTAATGTCGAACCCTGTGTATTCAAATGGAACACTCGCACTGGAAGGTCAGGGGATCACCAAAATCACTGGGAATCATTCTGTGGCAATCTGTCCGGTCGTTGATGAGATATATTTCTGTGAACCAAAGCTTTGGATTGATGGACAGATCAATCAGCCAACATCACTATCCTCCGGCCCCACTGCTAGTGGAGCAAAAAGCGAAATCAGAGGGCATGAAATAACGATGAGACACACACACACACACACAGTGGCTGCGATATCAGAATATGCTTTTCACTGAGATATTAATTGGACTGGGCTTTGCAGGATTACGGCTTTGTCTTTTTCTAATTAACGGAGCAAATTAAGAACTTTTCAAATCTCTGTTAGTCTGTTTAACATATTCATACTGGGTCTTTCAGTTCGGCTTGCCTCGCTTTAAATACTCTTCAGACAGAGCACTGTCATTGTTTGCTGCTTTAGTTTTCATTGCCACGCAGTGTGCACCCTTTGTTGTATTGTGGGCGGACTCTTTTGTAATGGAAATAGCAGAAACTTCCAACAACTGTGTGAAAAGCCAAAACGCACAGACTTTCACCACCGTAAGACTGTACGTATATGCACATGGACGCTCACAAACACACACGACATGCACAGTCAAGCACCTGAAGACATACACGGTATACAGTGTAGGTACAACGTGTACATAATCACAAAACAGTCGCGCGCCGACACACAATCTACTCGTGCACACAGTGCTCCTGACAAGGCTTATTGTTTGTCCTTGACATTTTCATGTATTTGATGAAAGGCGCGTATGAAAGGACCATGTGTTGACATCACAAATCTTCAAATGTAGAGTGACTTCTTTGTTCCCTCTCACTTGGCTGACTCAAGGGACTTCTGTGCTCGGGGTGGACTTGTTGTTAATTAACCACATGGCTGTCTCATTGAAGTGTGTGTGTATATAAAAGTGCACACAAAGTGGTAACTACAGAAGAAGTGAAGTCTACCCTTCATTAGTTTTGTAGCTAATACTCACTTGGGATGCTACAACATACCATCAAATCAGTATATTCTAATTCAAGCATTGGTTGTTTTTCTCTCTTTCAATTACAGCACTATCATTTTATTCCTTGTGTATTGCAGGAGGGCTACAAGAGACTTAACATGAATTTTCTAAAACAGATCCTCTTAGTGAAGGAGCAGCTGTGGCTCAGCGGCCACGCAGGAAAAACTGGGAATTCCAGATTTGCTGTATTTGTGAGTCTCTATGTGTGAGCGCCAAATATGTATTTTTACATGTGTGCACACATCAGTGTATAAATAAAGAACCAGAATTCATAAAAGGCTTAATTTGATACTTCTGATTATAACCTGCTTTTTCATGGCTCGTGGCACTGAATTGCCCTTTTGCCATCATTATTCATCCTGACATCGTGTTGTCAGTTTTTGTTTGGTGAAGAGGTGGTTATTTTGTTTTGTCCGTTACTGACACATCTGTCATTTAAGGGTTATTATTATCATTTCTGTAGGTTCAATTACAACCTGCACAGCTGCATTAATCCGCTCTATGCTTGGCGTCATTGTTCTGGAAATGTTTCTGTTGCTGTTTTTCTGGATCAGGCGGTTATATTTTTTATAACACCAGACCTATTTGAAACACTGATAGAAATCTAAAACTTGTGCAGAGATTCACGGGTCTGGAACCAGGCTACTGTGATAACAACATGTCTCTGTGTGTGTCTCTCTTTCACAGTGCATGTGAAGGCAGGGACGTGTGAGGTGATCGCTGCCCACCGCTGCTGCAACAAGAACAAGATTGAGGAGAGATCTCAGACTGTCAAATGTTCCTGCTTCCCAGGACAGGTTGCTGGCACCACCCGGGCCATGCCCTCCTGTGTTGATGGTATGTACGAATGTTTGAGAGGTTGCGCACATTGTGCATGTATCTGCAAGTTCCTACTGTCAGAACCACACCTGGCTTTTGAAGAGTCTTTTATGTTCTTATAGTTGTAGTTTATGTTTTCATGCTGATCATTCTCTTTTAGTGTCTGATAATTAGGAACTGAGTTAAACATCAGCAGCAATTTAGGAATAAAATACATAGTCATCTTTTATGGTATTTCTCATCAGTATTTGGAATAATGAAAAAGAAGAAGAAATAACTGATTTATTTTAGTCGCACTTTTATTATTGAAAAGTGAAAATATAAAATTCTAGTGGACTATGCATCTTGATACTATTACTCTCCTGATATGGTCCCTCCACTAATTCAACCTCCTTCTTCTGTGATATATTTTTGGTATTGCTAATTTAACTGAGATCTAATGTACATGTATATCTTTGGTAGGGGGTGGGGGGATTAGTTCTCCCAACAAGAGCCTTGTGGCTGCTCGAGTTCTTTGAGAGCTCCCTCAAAGAGCAGAGCCTTTTTGCCAAAAAAAAGATACTTATATGTCAATTGCATCATATAAGTATCTCTGACTGAAACATAATTGATACTCTCTGGCCAGTCCTGATGCAGTAATCCTTTACAAATGTGGCGCTCCAGTGTTATTTGACCCAGAGTTCCTGTATGAAATACTGTATATCATTACATTATACTACATAAATCTGACAATTTTTTGTGTGATCTTGTGTGTGCTGCTCCCCTCTGAAAATTGATATAAAAATGGATATATTAATGAAGTAAACTTTAATTTGACAATAAAGACGTAGATGTCAATATATTGTAGGCATCCTTGTAGCCACTGAATAGAATAGTGTTGTAACAGAATCAGACAAACTGAAGCCTTAAGCTTAAGTTGAAACTTGCAACTACTTGCAATGGGCTGAGACTGCAATGTTCTGAAACCTTCCAGTTTGCACTAATGCAACTAGATGACACAGTGTATGTAATACATGAATGAGGATAGTGATAGTGAGTTACTTGCTACAGTTGCATTTCTAGTTGATGAAAAGGCGACAACAACAAACTTTGATTCCAGCTGATTGTTTCGAGGTTCTAAAACCAGCCGCTGGTGATTTGACAAGCTGAGACGCAAGCAACTGCAGGTAACGTCAGGAGCCAGATCATTTGTAAACACAACATCTGTCAATTACATTTTTGTGAGGAATTCAGAGGAATTACAAAGATTATGGGCTGCATGAGGTTACATTGCAGACACAAGCAATTCAAAAATAATGAAAGGCTTACTCTGGTCGTTACTCAAATAAACCGTAAAAGATACAGAAATCTGAACTATTCTGAACAGTAAAAGTAATATTGTGCTTCACAACAATGCAACTAATTCAAATTATACCCATACAAACTGAATATAACAAATTCTAATCTAAATGTTGGAAAAATAACACAATGGCTTCTTAACTGAGAGGCAGAACAGGGAAATGCTCCATGAAGAGGAATTGAGGTGTTTCTGCTATTATATTGAGCACTCACAGTCAATGTTATGTGAACATAAAAAGACAACCAACATGAATCCTTACAGCAAATATTATCATCTGCATAAAGTGTTATCTTTCTGGAGCTGCTTTGTTGACAATGAATGAAAAGTTCACACTGTAAACCAAAAATGGGTTATTTGGACTTTTACACGTAAATTATGTTTCGCAGTAGTGCTGACATTTTTAGACTAGAAACTGTACCCAAATACCCTGAAAATCCCCCTGGCTACTACTGTCCCTGTGTCACAAAATCACTATCCAGCGCCCCCTGCAGCTATGAAGAGTGGTACTTGATGAAAACACAGACTGCAGAAGGTAGGAAAGATTTCCTAAAGCGTTCTTTACGACAGTAGAGCTGAATGAGACCATTGGAAAACAAACTCTGCTGTCATTGTAGTGTGTCATGGATGGGCTGGGATGGATGGTCCATGATAGAGACAAGTTTGTTCAGTGACCTCCTGCTCACTGACTCAAACATCCAAGTTAACATGTGTTTATAGTTTCTGACAAAATAGCACTCAACTAATACATTGTAAGCTTGGAACGTGTATTAAACTCTTAATTCACTAGCAGATTAATATTGAGCTGACACGAATTCTGACTGACCACATAATGATGACTTGGTGAAAGTTTGTCTAAGCTATGTTTACTGGGATTTCTCTGTGCAAAAGGGTTACCATCTGTAACATCTGCTTACCAAGAAACCCCTTTAAAATTTCTTCGACGCAATTACTTAAAAACTCACGTTTAATAATTACCTGGTAATTGACAATTGTGGCAAATGCCTTAAGAGTGACGGATAAAGAAACAATATTCATAAGAACATTTTTCATATATTCACACATTCAGTCAGTCAGCTTTTACTCTGGTGGGTCTTCTTTTGTTACTTTTTTCTTTGTGATATTTAATAATCTTCTTGCTCTTGATGTGTCTGGTCCTTCTCAGCCTCTTTCTCTTTTGTGTTTGCTAAAGGCACTTCATCAATTCATTTTTATCTGATTACCTGTAAACCCTAAAAGATCATAACATCCCAGCTGTCTCACGCATATCTTGCCTGTGGTTTTGTTCTTTATTTTCCCTGGTTGAATTGAAAATGTAAATGATCCCTTATGTGCTGATTAAAATCATATCACTCTAGTGCCCAAAGCCCATACGTACAGTAATAATATGCATTTAAAAAAACAGAACATAACCCATTTTTCTTTATTTCTGAACGGTTGTCAAAATATTTTTGCAGAGGAAAAAAATCGTTCTTATTCCTCTGAAGGTTAATACGGGTGGAACATATGGACAATATGCAATAATTATATGTGTAACAATATTTACAAAAGTATATTTACTAAATTATATGGTAAAGTGTCATATAGTAAAACTCATGTTTACCCTGCTGTGGCAAATGTTTTTAGGCATTCTGAATATCTATATTGGGGAGACTAAAAAGAAGCCATTTTTGTAGAGGCCACTGGATTATATTTGTTCTCAACAAACAAGATATTTTGGAGATGGGAAATTTTCTTTTATAATGCACATGTTAAAGCTGGCTTTGAAATGAGTTAGGGTTATTCATAAATATGAAGTGATGGGAGAGATTTAAGTCTACTGTGTTTTGAAAAATTAGGTTGAAAAAACCAAGGTTGAAGGAGTACAGAAACCCTTCTACCTATTAAGGGGCAAAGATTAAAGATTGTATTTGCTAAAGAATATTATGAAAAGATGGTTGTAATTTTGTATATGAAGTCTATTATATTGTGTATTTTTTATTTATGATCATTTATAGGTATTCTGTTTTTTGTTTTATTTATTTACTGTCTATGGTGTGCTATAAGTCCATGGACTATAAGGAAACTGGAAACAACCTCACACACAATTGTTTATTATTAATATATATTTATTATTATTTATTGTTTACTTATATTCATATATAGTAGTCTATCAGGAAGTGCATTTGCATCCACCACTTTTTATGTACATTTTCAATTTGCGAATAACCTGAGTTGAAATACACTTGGTTGGGGTGATAAAGTTTCAGTAAAAGCAAAAATATAAGTGTTATGGAAAGAGAATTAGTGAATAAATCATGATGCACATGGATAGGACTTAAAAGTCCACTGAAGCTTCTGTTCCACTGAAGAGACAAACAGTGTGGCTTATGAACACATCAGATCTGTGTGGACCGATTAGCACATGAAACAAACAGTAATGAAGAAATCATTTTGGTTTGTTTGAGTTTTGAATGTTTCTCTTTTAACTACATAACCTCATTTCTCAATTATCTTCTAAAATGGTTTTATGACGCCCAACTGTGTGCAACCAACTGTCACAGGAGTGTGAAGCACTGGAGGAAGGAAAAGGACCCAAGAGCAGACAGCGCAGGCAGACAGGAGCAGTTCAATGATTTATTTGAAGTAAATTATCTTACATGCGGGTAATGCGGGAAATGCAGGTAGACAAGCAGAAAGACGGGCAACAGGTAAGTCTAAACAGACAAAAGACCTGGGACAGGACAGGGGCGACCCAGGAAACATCAGGCGGAAGGCCTGGAGGCAGGTCAAACATGTGGAACAACTCAAAGGAGCGACTGGGAGGCTGGCAGCATAGAGGGAGCTGGAGGCCGGCGATGAAGACAGGACCACATTGGAAGTTGGCAACGAGGCTGGAGGTCAGGAAGGGAGGCCGGCTGGTGAGACCCGGTGGAGCCACGTAAACAGTAGGCAGGAGAAGTTCAACCACAGGATGTTCACTGCTGCAGAACAGGAACGTGTGGCCTCTGTAGCACAGGAATTGTAACCTGCAGATGGTCAGGAAGTGGAGGCTGCAGCTCAGCAGAGATGGGAACAGGAGGCTGCGGCTGGACGAGAACAGGAGGCTGCTGCTGGACAAAAGTAGGAGGCTGCGGCTGGACGGGAACAGGAGGCTGCGGCTGGTGGTTGCTACAGCTCAGCAGAAACGGGTCGACTGGACCGCCAACTGGGAATCAGGGGCAGGTGTCGGCCGGACCGCCAAACGGCAACAGGATCACTCGTTGGCCAGGCTGCCGAATGGAAATCAGGAACAGTTGTCGGCCGGACTGCCGACTGGAACTCAGGAACAAGTGTTGGCTGGACCGCCAACTGAAACTCAGCCCTCAACAGAGGTGGGCTGGTCTGTGGCATGGGTCAGCGGAGACCGTCAATGGTGTCGGGAGCCATGACCACCGCATCTTCTGTGGCCTCCAGGAGACTCCATGAACATGGCCGGGTGGCTTTTTGAAGAGTCTATAGAACACCCCAGGAACTTAAAGAATGTGTACATCAGGGTTGCTGGCACCAGAGAGGCAAACTGGAGGCTAGCCGGTCTTGGCTTGGACAGGTCTGTTGGATCAAAGACTTGCAGATTGCAGGGAAAGGACACAAGAGCAGACAGGAGCAGTTCAAACATTTATTTGTTTTTTAAATGTAAATTTTTTATTTGCAGGTAATGTAGGTAGACAGGCAGGCCGGAAGACAGGCAACAGGTAAGACCAAGTCTGGAGACAAAGGCACAAGGAACATCCACAATGGCAAAACAGGAACACGGAAACTAAACACAGGTTAAGCAGTCCAAGCAGTACAAGCAGTTGAGCAAACAGTGATGCAAACAGAAAAGAACAAAGACAGGAAGTAAATCAACAGAATAGTGAACAGAATAGTCCTTCAGAAAAAAACAGGAACAGACAGGAACCAGTGGGCAATAACACCAAGTGTTCATCTCGAGGCACCCAACTTCAAATATTTGTATAGCGGGTAGTGGATAGAAACGCACTCCTTCCCAAAAATATGACCGTACGTAACTAACTTACTTATTTTAACCCAAGCCATGATCTTTTCCTAAACCTAACGAAGTAGTAAATATCTGCTGTCCTCTCCTCTCTTCCTCCAGCCTCCATTGTAGCCCAGAAGTGGTGGTGTCAGATGGAGCCATGTATGGAAGGTGAGGAGTGTAAGGTTCTCCCTGACCTCACAGGATGGAGCTGCAGCACAGGCAACAAAGTCAAGACCACAAAGGTTTGTGTGTACAAAATCTTTGTCTCCTTAATTTTTCCGCTCTATCTCCCACTAACACTCTTCTCATCCCTTTACACATACATGCATGCACAAACATGGTCTGACCCACCACCAAGTGACCCACTTCTACCTCCACCATGTTGTATATCTCTGCCCTCTCTCTATCCCCTACATTTTTATTCCTTTTCCCTCCATATCATTCTTTTTCTCACCCAATTTTTCTCTTTACTTTCTCCTCCCGCCCATCTTGGATCTAACATCAAACAGTCTCTGAAGAAAAACAAGGCCAACAGGAACAAGGCAAATAACACACACGTACACAGACACACACACACAGGGACAGAAAACATCACAATTCCCTTCACTCCCACTTGCCCTGCTTCCCTGCGTCTGACTGGCATGCCATCTGACTCGATGCAAAAACAACTCACCACATCGAATACACTAGAGTGGTTATTTTCCTCAGATAGGTTTTATGCTCCGATTCGCCCATAATACACTATGTGCGGTTTGTGCATGTGTGTGCTCTTCTGCTTGTACTTCCTCAATTTTCATGTACTCTCCATTTGTCTGTGTCTTTCCATGTGTGTGTAGGTGTAGGTGTGGATGTACATTGTCTATCTTTCTGCTCAGCCCCCATCAGCAGATGTTCCCTTCTCTTCAGTGGCTTGACCTGAGCAGGCTCTTAGCTGTCTGTCACAGACAGGAATTTGTGCGAGACTCACCTCTTGTCATTGTGTGCTTCTATTTCAAACCTCCATGCTTCTCTCTGCCTTCTCACCTTCCATTATTCATGGCTGGGTGCAGACCTTTGTTTTCTGCCTAAATAATTGATAGAAGGCGTGGTCAGAGAAGGCAAGAGTGCATCTTCTTGGGTAAAAAAAAGGGATAAGAAAAGCTTAAGACGTGCGTCTCTCTCTCTCGCTCTCCCACTCTCTCTTTCTCTAAAACACTCTTTCCTTCTTTCCTACTCAACAGCCCCTCATCATATTCTCACCCCTGAAATAGTTTTCTGCTGTTCATAGGTGTGAACTGAACTTTCCAAATTCACTGCTCACATAAAGAGACAAAGAAAGGCAAATAGAAAATGACAGACTGGTCTCGGAGTATTTAACGTGCATAATTGAAGAGAGAGACAAATGAGGGTTGATCAGATATGAAGATGATACAATTTTTTAATGTGCGAGTGCCGTTCGGAAGTTGCCTCATATATCTGATCTCATGCATTTAGTTTTATCAAACCCAAAGTGTGCATTTTTAATTTCCTGAACAAGATCAAAGCGAACCAGTGTCAGCATCGCTTTATCACTGACTGTCGTGGTGTGAAAGTGCACAGTATTTGCTGTCTCTTGCATTCAGGTCTTTGATCAATGATCTGTGTGAGTTTGTGTGTGTGTGTGTGTGTTTTCACTATGTGAGCCTGTTAGCTGATATGTTTGCCTGATGATGAACACAGCAATGTTTTTTCTCCTCCTCTGGTGTGGTACGCTGAGGTCAAGATGCACAGGCATCCAGATCAATAGCATCGAACGTTCTCTTATAGTCCCATTAAGACCCGCTCGTAAATTGAAATTGATGAGTGAGAGAGAAACAGGGTGAGAAAGAGAGACATGGAGAGCAGCAAAAATGAAGAAAGAGACAGGGGGAGTGTAAAGTGGAGAGGAAGACTGAAGGCAGAGGTGATAGGTAGATAAGAGAATAAAGAAAACACTTGAAAACAAGAATATTGGATCTGGTCAGGTAACAAGGAGCTTATGCTTGTGTTTGGGTACACAGAGCAGGCAAGATCACAAAAAGAGGGTTTGGCACTCTCCATCCCTTCCTCCATCCATCCTTGGCTGGGAGCAGAGGAAAGGAGGAGAGGAGGAGGGAAGAGGGAGGAGAGAGGGAGGGGATGGAAGACAGCTTGATCAATGCCAAATAATATCATATGGATGAGCAGACAGACGTGGCCGGGCTGCCAGGCTACTGAGCCGTCATAAACTGCAAGGCAAGTGTTTGTGCATTTGCACAGATGCACATTAACAAGCAAATGACAAGGTGTAGCGCAGGTATGTTTCACTTCCTGTATAACTAGCTCACATCAACATTAAACAGATGCAGCAGTGTGCAAACCCCATCAACCTCTTCAGGCAGCATACTCTGAAAGCACCTTTCTCTTTGCTAGAAGCAAACAGTGAACTAAGACCTACGTGATGTAATGTGATGCAGGTTTTAGATTGTTAAAGAATGAGAAAAAGCAAATCAATATCAAACAATTTGAATAATAGCTTTCCATAATTTTCTCTTGTGTAACTATGTGAGTCATAGGGTGTGTGTATAATTCAGGTGTAAACGGGACATCTGCCTTGTGGCCATTTGAGCAGCCACTAGTGTAGACAGTTAAAGCTTGCGGAATAAGCCTAAAAAGGCCCATAGAGATGACACTTGAGCACTGCTTGTGTTCTCTGTGAATTGAGATCTAACTAACTAAATCCGCTTTCTAATTGGGCGCAGAAACTGCAACCTACAGGCCTATTTAAACAGGCAAGGGGATGAATACCTAAATGGACTTTGAAGCAACTTAAAGCATAGCAGGAACAGAGATGCAGCATTGTGCGTGTATAGTGAACTGGCCTGACAACAAACGCCTGCAGACTCTTTGATCAGGCACAGGAGTAGATGCCTGAAGGCAATGGGAACGGGCCCAGGAAGGGTGGCCTGGAGCCATCGAGAGCAGAGACAGTAGAACAGTTTCAGCTGGCAGCTTGGAGGAAACGGTCCTCTGAGCTCTTTCAGTGATGGCTGGCCTTCACACTTTGTTAGCTGGCACCTGCGTCTGACAAAAGACAGACTCCCTCAAGAGGAAGTACAGCAGGGACCGCATGTGTTGGGACTAGGAGGGGATGCCACTGTGAAACACAATGAGAGAGAAAGGCATGCAGGAAAACAGAAGAACATTGGAAAGTCTGGTCTATTACATGTCCAAGCACTGGCAGTTATATAGCAATTTGTGTCTGTTGTGTTGTTGGCTGGTTGAAAATGTCTCCTAATAGCTTGAAAAAAACAGTGCATGAGCAAAGAAAATGGAACGATAGATAAATGAGATAAAGAGATGATGTGAGCAGCCGTCTCGAAAAACCAGACGAAATGACATGGCAGTGGGCCAGGCCCTGAGAGTGAGGCGCTGTGGGCTGACTGCCACGATTCAAGCTGCGTCTTGTTTAGTCTCTTGACAGAAGAGACAGAGACCGTGCTATCTACGTTGTCGGTGCACCACCAGGTCTCACTTCCCATTATTTCCAAATAGGATACTGTGCTGCACGGCGCCGCATCATCAGTTGACATGTTCTGCCGGAATTGGCTTCCGAATCTGTTCTGTGACCTTTTACCGTGTCAGGCTGCAGCCTAACCTTTTTTTAAGGCACTATATTCAATGACCCACTTCTTTTCTCCTCATTTCAGGTGACCCGATAGTCCTGCCCGTCTCAAGAAGAGCAGAGGAAGATGGTGGTGGAGTTAACATACACAGCACAATGGACCTATCAGTGGTGAGGAAACTATGAGGAACCAGTATTGTTTCATTTTTCTGAGGATATGGTGACTGAAGAGACAGTACTCTGACACCGTCTTCCATCACCTTAAACACAACTGAGTGTCCTTGATCCTTTACTGCAGAGGACTGCATCACCCACAATCCTATATTGCTACAACGAACAACAACTTCAAAAAAGTGAACTAACAAACTATACTAAACAGCACTGGGATTAGATGGCAAAAAACTACTTTCTTTCCAACAATCTGTATTCTTCATCTCTCTTCTATTGCTTAGTTGTGTTATATTCGCATACTGGGAATAAAAGGGATCTGGATTTTAGACAGCTATCCTGCATTACAAACGAAAAAAAGGGAGTGGATCCAGAATGGCTGTCTCATGTAGTCTGGATGACACGTTTCAATTTAACTGTGCCACATATGACACACTTGATGCTGTCAAAATGTTCCTCCCATCTGAAACCGAACCTTTTCTGTTTTTTTTTTCAGATTTCACCTCCATAAAAATATTTTACCTTGAGTAGTTTGTGGCTCACCACATGCCATTTTCTAAATTGGGGAGACAGTTTGCCAGTCTTCTTTTTTCTTTGGTCTTTTGACAGAGGACAAAATCCTTTCAGGGGTGAGGTTAGACTAATACCAAGTAGATGTTATGGTTTATTGAAACATGTAAACGTGTAAAAAAAAAAAGGTCCATGGAATCAATGGGGCTAAAAATACATTGACGCTCTAATGGTTTTAATATCTGTGTTTTTAAACGCCTGTTAACCGCTATTGAGTACATGTGTCAGTATTATATGAAATGAATAAAACCTTTCAAAAGAAAAGACACACCTCTGCATTTTGTCTCAGCCCTACGAATTAATCTTTGTGAAGATTCAACCGAAATTAAGAGCCTCTAAGACATTTCAGCCAGGACACTGAAATCAAACTGGGCTGGTAAACAAGATGCAGTGTAAGATGTTTCAGCTCTGTTTTGGGCATTTTGTGGACCTTGATCAACAGGTGAGTTATTTAACATTGATTGTGAATTGGCAGTGATACTATGTTTAATACACATTGTACTGTTACAGCTGAAGCTTTTGGCTGATGTGTTAAACAGCTGTTGGCATCGCTAAGTTAGCATGATCCCTCTTCCTCCCTCTGCCTCAAATACATACAGATGTTGGTTTACCATTTACGGTGGTGTTGTGTTGAAAAGATCTGGTACATTACTCACAAAAGCTGGTCTAACATCTCAGGTGTACTGATACTCTGACAGCACAAACAAACTTTCCATTTAGATGCTCGATTGACACGACTGTATTTTTTCGGGTAGGGTTGTTAAAGCTCATCTGCCTCAAACTCACACATTATGACTATGGGATTCCTCTCTAACCTACAAAGTGTACGTCACGGTGCACATGTTACCACAGCAAGCTTGTGTTCTGTGGTGGCTCTATTTTGTTTTTAGGTGGCACTGCATAGTCATGTTTCATCGGCATGGCCGATATTATCAGCTGATTTAAGCCTATCACAAATGTATCATTTTGAGGTATTCATCAGGCAGATATGACATTTTGAGGTTATAGGTAAATCGTTGGCCATGTTAACACATATCACAGATTGAGCAGAGGTGGTAAGTCTAATATTATATTTCACTAAAAAGATGTTGGGAAGCTGTTGGCACTGTATAGTTTATCCACCAGAGAGCATTTATTTGTCAGCTGTAAAATGTCCTGCTCAGTGCATATTTTGGTCACGATCCTTTAATATCCAAATTAAAGCCGCAATGGTGAGCCCCTGGTTGTCTGTGAGCCATTTACTTTGTGTCTGTCTGTAAAACTAATATGCAAAGTTGCAAAAGATGTGGATGGTCTCCCCTTTTGCATGGCACATTGCTTGTTCTACCTGTATGTATATCGATCAATTCTCACCCACCATTTTTGTTGGTGACGAACTGTGTAAAGGTCACATTTCTATATCGAATGCTGCCATTGGCTCCCGTGGATGCAGTTACAGCCAATCGGAGTGTATTGGTTCATTTATACGTTCCTTGCTAGTAGTATGCACATATTTACACACATGTGCTGGAACCGACTGTCTGGAGCAACATTTCTGGCGCCATTTTGAGGACTTGACATTGTTCAAGGTAAGTGATTAACTAGCTAGCCTAGATAAGAAAATAGGAAAAGTTTCCTAGTGTGACTCCTAGTCTATGCCAGTTTTATTTCTCGCTCGCAGCTGCCAGCTTGAATTTGTCCGTGATGACTTATATCTTGCGAGTGGCAGATATTTGATTAAAGTGCAAGTACTATTACTTCCAGCTTTTGTGCCAAACATAGAACTCATTGCACACAAATGAAACTGTAGAATCTTCTCTATTTGGCTAATTGTAGTTACCTTAATTTTCAGGTCAAATCAGACCTTTGTAACAGGCTGCAATGAGAGCACCTGGCTGCCTGCCTGAAGGTCTGGATTAACAGGTGGAGCTCAGAGGAATTTGGTTACACAAGGGCATTGGAAGTCTTTCTCTCAAAGCTAAGAAAAATTAAATGTCCAACTGCAAGTTGCAAAGTTTGTCAATAATGATGTAACTCGATCTCAATAAACCTGTTCAACACAGGTAATCACTTTTGCTCAAATGCATATTTTTTTTTTGTTAAACGGATGTAGCTTCTTAATTTTTCTCTCAAAGCGCACCAGATTGATGCATTTCAAAATTTTAATTTCTTCCATGCATGCCCCCGGACCCCCATAGAGGGTTCGTGGTCCTCCCCCCAGGATCTCTTGAAATGCTGTTGGAAACACTTTCTTCTGTATATATAGATTGAGAAAGGAAGACCACATTTCTTGTAGGTGTAAGATGAGAAATAAGACACTCACATTAGTTCTTCAACTTGGTCACATTACATCAAATAAATATGGTACCTTGTCAGAACACATTTCCTCCCATCCACTCCAACTGAACCAAGTAGCGCTGCACAGAAACCTGATGCAAATATGCAATGACTGTACCACAGCTCTCAGTCACTGACAACAGTATGATGGATTAATGTCAAATCTTCACAGGAACAAGACAAGTGCCTACTATGAAGTACACTATGTTCTGAATATTTTCTCTCCAATCAGGTTGTGTGTACGGTCATATACTGCCCAAATGTTTCAATTTCATATTCCTACCATCTGTGTAAGCCATCAAGTTTGACAATTAGATGAGAATCACAACCCAGGAGAACCAAGCACTGTCATAAGAATTACAGTAAGATGAGGTTGATTTAGGTTTAAATATAGAACCATTTAAAGACGGTACAGTTTTCTAGAGCTGAACTATATGCACAAAATACAAAAGTATTGTGTTTCACAGTTATTGCTATTTAATTTTCATTGAGAAAAAAAAAAAAATATATATAAAGCATGTTCCCTTAGGTCTGGAGAGTATGATTTGAGACAGAGGGGTCTCTGTAGCACCACAATGCTTAATTTCTAATGGTATGTTGTGACACATTTGACCTCTATCAAAAAAGTGCAGCTCCTGCGATTTGGATAATACAACCATAAAAATCTGCTGTGAAAAATGCAATCAAAACAGCAGGATGTACTGTACTGTAAGCATGCAGCTGCCAGTGGTAGCTCCTGATGCTCAGTGGCAGGATGCATCTGTTGTAAACCAGATGATGAAGGAGATGAAACAAGAGGGTTCAGACTGAGAAAGTTGCAAACAAAATGTTGGGTTTGAAACTGTGGACATCTAGCCCATCTCTTTCCTCATGACATATACACACACACACACACACATACACACACACACACACACACACTATCTGTGTTGTGTTGCAGTAAAGCTGCCTTTTTCTAAAACGTTTTTCTGATTTGGTTAATCTCCCAGTGGATCCTCTCAGGGGCTGCGGCCCTCCACTGAGCCTCAGTCATTCTGTGTGTGTGTGTGTGTGTGTGTGTGTTTCATGGACTGGGCTCTTTCTGGGCCTCAACGCGTCGTTAGTGCATGTCATTAAAAGATTACAGAGAATAAACCCACATTCAGATCCCACACATACACATACAAGAGGCGAGCGGAACTGAGCATGAAACCGGCTGCTATAATTAGAGGGAGGAATATGTGTAAAAGGGTTTTTACATCAGAAAAGGAATATTTTTGAGTGTTCGTGTTAACTGCTCGCAAGGTGTTTCTCAAGCTGCGCGTGAATCCAATCACGAGTCAACCATGTGAGGCTTGTTTAAATTCTTCCTCAGCCCATCTAATACCAACCCACTCTCACTGTCACACAGCTACACAGAATATTTAGGTATCAGGTGTAGCTCTTCCTCTAGCTTCCTCCTGCCTGTATGACAGTTGTGATCAACACTGCTGCTAAACATTAATCTGGTCATTTGTGACTATATGCTGAACATCCAGACGATGCTGAGATTAGTCAGCGCACTCTCAGCGGTGGCAATGAAGTGGTCTCTGCTAACAACAGATGCCAGAGCAGATGCTACAGCTGGCCGAATGAGGGAATAGGCTACCCTAGATGCTGATACGTCACTACTAGGATGATGATTAGAGGAAGGTGACACACTGAGGGTTGACTGGCATGCACAAACATTCTTAACCATGGCTGTATTTTTGATGAAGAGCGGAAGTGAAACCAAAATGTTTACCTTGACAAGCTTGTAGTCCTTGTTTTTAGCTGTATTTATGTCTGTTTCTCTATGTACACAAAAACACACTAGTAGAGCTGATTCTGTTTCTGAACTTCCAGGTTCGGCACCAGAAGTAACAAATACTCCTTCAAAAACGCATTGACCTTCATGACAATGCTCATAACCTTGGAACTTGTCAACAATATGGCTCGCGGTTCGCTTCATATGTCTAGATAAGGATGGTGCATTTTGGAAAAAATCTAATAACATTGCTTATTTAATATTTAATAACATTTTTAATAATATTTAACTCACACCATTTCCCATAAGCCCCACACTTTTGGGAGATAGATACCATGGCTCGCTCAAAGAGGCAAGTCCAAAAGCGAGTCAAGGGGTCGCGGTTTATATTTAGAATGCAGAGATCGCAGCTAAACAGCTTGTAAACCAAAGGATGTTATATTTAATGTTAAAATTTCAGAAATGACCATAGTTTGTTTCAGCTCAGGCTTGGCTCAGGCTTCTCGTCATCGTCACTAGTTTCTCGTTATTTCTCATCCCAAGATATCACCCACCCTACTGTATGTAATTGTGACGAACCTGAAGCCTTTCTGGGTCCTCCCCTTCAAACAAGTTGGGTTCTCTGTGCTTTCAGATATCTGTGCTGCTCTCCTCTTCTGGGTTGCTAGGGAGAACTGCCCCCTCCCCACCACCCCAACAAGCTCCTCTTGGTATTGGCTCCTGGCTCCTCCTGATATTAATAACTATTTTTTTTTCTTTCTTTGGCTTATATTCACTGGACTTATCTTATGTACTTATTATATTGGACTCGTTAAATCAATATTGAATTTAATCCTATAATCCAATTGTTGAACTTTGCATATATATTCATTTTTATTTTTACTTTGACACACGTGAACCTACTGTGATAACATTAACAGTGGCTACATTTCACTTCGGTGTGCCAGAAATAAACAGACCAATCATTAATGTTATTAGTTACACCTGTACTTTACCTGGTATGACATATCTTTTATGAGACAGGTCTATAACCACAACTTAATTTCGTTCTTGTTCTTCTGATTGGCATTTTTCCACAGATAGTCCATTTAGCATTTTTTTTGTCTTCTAAGATGTTGATTTAGAAACTGTTGCAGATGTGAACCTGTTAAGCTAAGTGACACAAATAAACTTTACATGGGCAATGTTGTTATAATTAATTATTTAATTAATATAATTAATTATAATACTTAATTTGTATAGTTTAGTAGTTGTAATTACTCTGCATCATTTGGAGACAATTTAAAGGACAGGCGTGTCATTTAGTAAATAAAAATATGTCGATAACTTGACATGGTTGACAAGCGTGAATATTAAGCCCAATGATTTATTTCAAGTGTGATGCATCATGTGCCAACAGTGTTGCTTTTCACAGTGCCAGTTTACTCAGATGAGAAAATGAGCAGCTGTATGTCTTAATTGTTCCCTTGTGCAGCATGACTCAAGCAGTCTTTCTCAAACTGTAAGAACGCTCTCCTCTGCTTTACTGTTATTGCTGAGACAAGTATTGCAGTTGTTATTTAGCCATTGTTTACTTAGGTCAGTGCTAGCCATCATAGCGCGGACTTTGGCAACACACTGCTAGGAGAACTAGAAATAGTATAAAAAGAAGTATAAATAAGTCTCTACTCTACATATAACATCGGCATTGTCAGTGACCGTGGATAGGTTTACATGTACTGAGATCTCTGGATTTAATCCAGACTTCTTTGGAAACCAAATATAACTGGGACAGAATTACCAGGTTTAAGATGCCTACTGCAAATGCAATTTCATAAACAGCTTTGTTAAATGCTGGGTATCACTTCTAAATTGGCCACAGAGTGCATCTGTTATATTTAAGTAAAAGGATGAGCTGTCAAGATGTCTGGTTTATTTGGTTAATTTCCAATAAAGAAAAACTGGTGAAAATGTATGCCTATAAAATACATTATTTCATGGTTACTACTGATAAATACATAGATAACCAACATTTTAAAAAGCAATGCTGTCCAATAATATACTAAATGTGATAAAAGTGTTTTTGATTGATGGATAGAGGGTTATACCAGATTTGTTAGTGTTACGGTATTATGGTCAAAGCCTCTTGATCCACAGCCCCCCTATGTACCTGCTAAGGCTGTAAAGCAAAGCTATTGTCTGTATCTGTAAATACAATTCTCTACATTTTACTTAAAATCATTTATATATAGTCTACAGTATGTACACAAGTGATCGACATCTTGACAATAGCCATGTCACATCACACATATAAACTGAACCAGAAAATAAAGATGTGTCCCACAAGCCAATATGCCTTGTATCCCTTAAAACAAATGTCATTCCTGAATCATATTTCATATTCCCATAATTCAATGCCTCATCCATTTTGTGTGGTGTTCAGGCATACAGCCATAACTCTCCTCTTGTCTGATTCCTCTGGTTCTGACACACAGATAAAGACATGAGAGGATGGCGAGGAAAGAGAGAGCGAAGCGGGAAGACAGAAATAATGGAGGAGGGAGTCCTGTGATGCTAGTGCAAAGTGATGGCCTAAAAGTAATATGGTTTCAGTCGTGAGACTTGGAGAACAGAGCAGATCTGAGCAGGTTACAAATGAACTCAACAGATCAGCGTGACATATAATTCAGCTGAGTGTGAGTATGTGTGTCCTTGCGTGTGCAAGGTGGATAGCATGCAAGAAAGAAAGAAAGAGTGTGTGTGGGACTGATAAGCGACACAGGACCAAAGGATTCTTTACATGGTGGTATGAACCTGTCACTTCCCTCATACACACACACACACACACACACACACACACACACACAAAGGCAGATAACCCAAACCCTGAAAGTGTCATTCCTGTCAAGGGAGCCATACACCTCCTTTTATCCTTTCTATTCTCTATGAGTTGCTCCTGAATGAGTGTTAAATATGAGTCACAGTGATTAAGGTTTTACTGATGACTCACACAGATAATATGACCTCTCATCTATACTTGCTGCATAATGTGTGTGTGTGTGTGTGTGTTAGTCTGAATGTGTGGTCCTATGGTATTAATTTCCGTGACATGTAGACTCACTAGCAGGCTGCTGACACATTCAGCCACAGCGTCACAAGGCCAACCCCCGCATTTTGTTTATTGTGGTCAGGCAATCCTCGAGAGGCATTTGTGAGGGACAGGCAACTGTCACCTGTCCCTGTACAATGGATGCCAAGTGCTTGTTGACATCAATGTGATGCAGAATGTGCCTGCTGACTGGGATGTCGTTAGTCAACATGATGACTGTTAATTATCTGCCAAAATGGTCTTTGAAAACTTTTGAGATGAGAAGTAGGCCACGCAGCTGGTGAATCAGCTGCTCGCCCAACTAAAATAGACTAGTTGCTCACCAGATTCACTGCATGGCATTCAGATTGGTTTCCTCCCACAAGCAGAGTTCAAGAGTTCATTCACTGAGTGCATTCTACACAAATATCACATTCTACACAGTGGACTAATTGTTCTATACACCCCATCATCTCTGTGCAGCATTGCCTCTTTAAGGCAGGTGTGTCTAAACCTTTTATACCTTGGAACCAGATGTGAAATTGTTGTCTTGGGCCCTTCTTAATGAATGAGCGTGATACCAGTTGTTAAGCCCTGAAATGCAAACACAAGTGGTGAGTGGAGAGGCTAACTGCAAACTATCTAACATTCTCCTCTCTCGGACATTATATTCTCACTTCACAGCGATTGACTGAACATTTTTTTAATTTCTTTGCAGCTACCATGTCTTTTATGTGGGAATGACAAAGCGTCTTGGCTAAACAGAAACAGAAGAGAGATAGGGATAGTGACACCCACCTTTCGAACGTATAACTACATTTTCAAAGCATTTTGAAAGTGTTTTGTTCTAAAATAACCGAAGGGTTTCAGTAAGGGTGTTGAGCCACAGATTGCCTGCTGGTCATAGTTTGACCCCTCTATTTCTGTCGTCTACTCAGATTGAGTCTGTCACACAGGCCCTTATGCTGTTTGCCTCAGGATAGCTCAGTAGTACACTACTGAAGTCCCTGCTGGGCGCTGGTGTGCTGTGTCAGCTTATGTGATAAATTATAATGTTGATATTGTAGGGTTACCAGTCATGCTGCGAATCTTAGGTGGGAGCGTTCTGTTGATATATGCAAGATCTGTGCTATTATTTATCTCTCCACTTCCTTTCTCTCATTTCCTTAGCAAATTTAGAGCCCTGCACTTTGCATTTTTTAAATGTTTAAATGTACACTAAGAATGTAGCAAACTAGTTTTACACTTTGAAATGATTGAGGCCAAGGAATTCGAATATACTGTTACAGAAAATGCGCTGTATGCCTTGAAATGAAGTAAACATGGAGAGCTCTGAGCTCTTTGAATCACTAGGAGGGTGGAGAAGCAGAATATTGCAGGAAATTACTATGCTAATATTGGTAATTGGTAATATTCAAATCGGCTGCTAATCAGTCTGTGGAGGGAGAGACACACAAAAAAAAAACCTGTCTGGTATGAGATTTAAAGAGACAGAGGGGAGGGGTGTCAGTGTTGTGATGAATATTCAGTTGTTGACATTTAGTGGGGAGCACTGAGGATGTGAGGGTGGGATGATACCAAGTTAAATAAGAGTATTACAGAACATGGAAGAGATAGGGGGATGAGGAGAAGTAGGGGGGATTAGGGGGAGGCAGGGACAACGATTGAGAGAGATATCTCACACACAGCAGACATGAGAGTTTGTTTGGGTCAATTTGGAGAATGGAGACCAAGAGTGTCACCACTGTAATTAATGGGAATTGTTGTTGATGATTGTTATTGTCAGTTTGGTTTTTGTAGGCAGCTTAGTGACACTCTAGTAACTAGATCTGGGTCACACTGCCATAGTCTACTCATTAAACCCATTCAGCTCCCTCGCTGCGCCATCAGCTGTTTATTCAGCTATTGAGATATTGCGGATGTTTTCCTCTCCCGACTTCAGACGCTTCTCTCAAACTCAGACGCTCGTCACCAAGACTGAGAGACCCCTGCGTTAAATTTGGAGGGGGATAAAGGGAGAGAAGTAATGGCTAGAGAGACAGAAGGAATGAACTGCGAGACAGAGAGAGAAAGGGAGGAAGCAAGGAAACTGTGTCTTTGTGCTGTTGTTTACAGACCCTGTTTATTAAGTTAATGACCTCTTTTGCATAATTACAGTCACATACAGTTTGTGCCAAATTCAAAACCCAGGAGAGTTCCTGTTCTAAACATAGACTCAACCAAAGGACGTGTCTGTGTTTGTCATAGAGAGAACGCAAGTATTATGGAGGGAAATAAGTAAGGACACAGGCAGAAGCACGCGGCTGAATTTATACGTGTGTGTTAGGAGTATTGCGTCGCTGCTTGCACACATAGTTTATGTTGTAGGTCACACCAAAGCTAACATGCACCGCCTCAAAATTGTAGCAGCAGTAACAGAGGTAACATGTGGAAACATCTGTGACCGGTCAGCTTGGGCTGTTTGTGTTTACTCCTACTTGCTTCCGATGCTGGTGTAAATGTTGTTGTAGGGCGATTTCACACCTATAGTGTGTTTGCTCTGGTCCAAATCAGTTGATGAGTCTGTATACTTTCACCCTTGGTTCGGTTTCTTTTGACACAGAGGAAAAATCCAAGCAAACCAAAATGCATCGCTAAGAACCCTGTCAGAACCTTCACTCCTCTTATTGGTCAGATGTGTTTGGGGATGTTACACACTCCAGTTTGTAGTCCATCAGTAAAACCAAAGAAGAAGAAGTAAATACAGGAGGAAGGTCCTTTGTTGTGAACTAGTGCATATTTCTGTGAGAGAAACATTGCAGGTTTGTTCTTCAGCTAGCCTCAGCTAGAAACAGTTTGCAGGCCCTGCAGCGTTGCAGAATGTAAAGCACACCTGGCAACAGGAGCTGTTTAGCACAAACGTATACCGCGCAATTGGGTCAGATCGCGGTTGGATCATGTTCCCACCACAGAGTGTGTTTGGAACACTCGGGACCAAAACCACCGTACCGAGAACCTTTAGAGGAGGTAGTTTTGGTTTGCACCAAAGTGCAATTACTGTGTTCGCACCTGCCCAAACGAACAACACTAACTAGGCAAATGCACTAGTGTTAAACCGAACCAAACAAGTTATGTATGAAAAGCTCTGTATTGCACTGTACATGCAAAGTCAAGTTCACAAGTTTACATTCCAGTAAAAACATCACATTAGGGAACCTAAAAACTCACTTTAAGAGTCACACTGCACAGACAGGTGCACACACACACGCAAACAAGCACTCGAAGTTGCATGCAAGGTGTGGTTTTTAATACAGTCTTTAGAAGAAAATGAACCTTTGTACCTCGGTGTGTCACACACAATATCGATGGTATCACCCTAGGTGTATCCACACACACAAACACGCGCAGGCACTCTAAAACCCTGTGGAAGCAGGAGGCGCAATTCTTCAAACGCATGAACACAAAAGCAGTCCACCATTTTTCCTTCAATCAATTTTTCCCTGCTTTCCACTACCTCTCCTTTCATTTCTCTCTCCATCCATCCATTTCTCCATCCATCCCCCTCCGAAGCCTCCAGTCAGCAGTCAGCTATAGAATTCCATTACAGTCTAGTGATGCAGCACTTCTAAGGAGGGAGAGCTGTATGTGTGTATAACTTTGGGAGTGTGTACGCGTGCAATACAGTGCAAATTAAAGAATTATGTTATTTTTTTTTTTGCAATGTGCATGGAATCTCATCATCAGGGGCACAACACTGATGTCCCCAGTCAATATTTATCCTGCAGTGTGTGCAAACAGTTTTTCTTTTTTCTTAATCTGGAACCTGCCATAAGAAACTTGAGCTTTCCTCAAAAGTGTGATGTCTTGTGAAATACGTTTGTTTGTGTGTGTTTCTTAGCAGCAGCAGCACCACCATCCACATATTTTCTGAAATGCATATCTAAAAGACGTTGCCAATCAAATTACCAGACATAACCAATCGCCTGTACCTCTGCTGCATCGTGCCTAATGTAGCATTTATCTCAGTTCTTCCTTTGCGCGATTTTATGTTTTGATCTTTTCTGAAATATTTAGGCTCTTTATCTCACATTTCTGACATTTTCATTCAGGTTCTCCTTCGACTGAAAACCCACTTGCTGTTGTACAGATATGAATTGAATAAGGTGATGAATAATTAGCAGAAGATCAGATATCATTTCTTCCAGAGTATAAATTGCAGCTTTCCTTCAAGAAAAGTCTATTCTGGCTACATACCCATCTTTCACATTAACAAGGATAGGGTTTGTTGGAAATCTTTCTGGGAGCTCTCTCTCTACCGTAAGATAACAAGCCTTAGAAGTCATCTGCTGAGGTGTGGAAATTGAAATTGATAATTTAAATCATCATCTCCCACTTTATTTGATGGACACCAGTGTTAATTGGCCAGATGTTAACTCTGAATTAGGCATTTGCCTTGTACTGCTTCAGACTGCGTTAGTGATACAAGCAGTCAATGGAGCAGACATATACTTACTGAAATTACAAATTTAAGCATAGCATTATGATATGTTACTCACAGAAGAGAAGTCATTAATGGTGTGGTAATTGCGTAGAGCTGGAGACAGCGAGCTATGAGAATGAATAACGACACAGACAACGGCAACAGAATCGTATTGCATCAACTGAGAAGTATTTATCTTAAAAGTAGGGAAATTGTTCCAACATTTTCACTGGTAAATAATTCACAGGCAGAACCATCAGCAGACAGGCATGGCAGTATGAAGTGTGTTTTAGTGTGTGCGTGGGGAGGGCAGTGAGTGACGTTGGAGATGGTGGTGTGGGGTCTAACGACGGAAATAGTTTTTTAGTGGTGTTCCCTGCGCTTTCAAACCTTTCCTGCTCCGTCTGTCGCCCTGTCTGTCTATCTCTCTCTCTCTGGACTAGATGAGGGTAGACGAGGTTCTCCTTCCATGGTTTCCTGAATGTAAATGGAAGAAGTCAGCTCCAATGCATGTCAACTAAAAAGAGCAGAAAACAGGCGGTTGAAAATAGCTGCATCTGGTTGGACATCTGTAAGACTTGAAAGGACCTGCAAAACGCCCGGCATTTCCTGCGCTGTTTTCTTTACATTTTCATTCACCTTATGTCAGAAGCACATTTGTTGTGAGTGTGTGTGTGTGTGTGTGTGTGTGTGTGAACTGTTGCTGGGAGACCTAATTAAATGACTTTCTGGTCAACAACAGAAGGCAGGGAATAAATATATGTATACAGGGCTAGGCGATTTTTCATCTCAGACGATATACTACATATACACTCTATGTCATGATATGAATAAAGTCTTTATTTCTGTATATCTTAAGACTATCCAAAGCTTAAAGTCCCTAACAAGACATTCAGCACCTAGAAAATGACCAAGAATTGTGAGATGTAAAACAAAAAGAATCTATGTAAATTAATAAATTAAACAAAAATAAGCAAAAATCTTAAAAATCTGTCTAAATCATTATTAATTGATCAGTGTGAAATGTTTACAACCTTGGGTCAGTTATGCTTATCAGGTAAAATCCCTTATCCCAGTTTGTAGTTGGGGTGTCTGTCTGAGGGCGGCTAACATCACCATCTGATGATGCACGCAGAGTCTAATTGCTTGTGGGAGTGTAAGCAATTGCGCTCTGAGTGAATTATCAGATGGTGATGCTTCGGGTGCATAACTTAGTTCCTATTATTTCACGTCTTTGTTGGAACAAGTTTTCAGCTTTGTTAACAGTACGCATCACCTACCTGTTTTGTGCTAAGTAATGTTAGCCTAGCCCTGTCTGGGACTGTCTCATCCAGTTTGTGGCCAAACGGGACTTTAAGTAGCCAAAGTATTGCCGCACCAGCTATGTCTCATTACCTTGTTTATCATTACCTCATTACCTTTTTAGATTTAAGGTTGTTAAATTAATTAAAAAACTAATTAATTGTGTAATCAAAAATGAATAGAAAATTAATGAATGACAAACAATTTAATTGCGCCAGTTCCAACTTCTCAAGCTGTATGTAATATATTTTTTTCTCTTTTACCTAAATATAAATTGAATACCTCGGCCGGACAAAACAATGACCTTGAAGATTAAACTTTGGGATCTAAAGCTCAGTGTGTGAAAACTGTGAGTTTTTAATCTGGAACATTTTACAAACAAAACAATTCATTGATCAATTATTAAAATCAAGTAGACAAAAGTCTTCCATCATCACTGCTGTATGTGTCAGTCAAGCAGCACAAAACACAGGGGACTACGAGATAGTGAGAAAGTGAAACTGTGAGGATGGCGGACCGAATGTTGTTCTACTTGTGAGGCCAGAAGGCAGAGCAAGCCAGACCGGGCAGTAAACGGGGTCTGATTCACGCATTGACAGGAACAACATTAGCCGACACCATTCTTGTCCTGCTGTAGCCATCGGAAGCTCACGAGGGGAAGATTTCTGAGGTTTGCAAGGAAACACAGATATAGATTTGGCTGGATCTCACCAAACAACTAGATGATTATCTGCACAGACAACACAGCAAGACTAAATATTTATTACATCTTTACATTTTTTTAAATAACAACCTCAGATTTATGATTTGTTACACTTCTGATTACCGTACTTTTAAGCTTCATCTGTACTTCTGACAGTTATTCTGCAGCTCTCTATCACAGTGAAGGAAACAACGTAAATACAGCGACTGCATGGAACAGTCTCGCGTTCAGTAATGAAACAAGGTGCACCTCACCACCTTTGTTCATATCACAAAGTGAGTGCATGAAGGAATGTAAACATAGTTACTGGAGGTAACACAAATCTCAGCCGAACTGCGGGTAACAGGCGCCAGATTTTGACAAGGAAGAAGAATGTATGGAATAAACATAAAAGACTATATCTCTGATTCTGTTCCATGTATATTCATTTTGAGTCCAATAGTCTTATAGGAGTGCAATGTTAATTGGTGGAGTAGTAATTTAAGACATGGACGCCTTATCATGTACGATACATCCATGATTCCAACGAGAAAATTCAGATCCTGATCTATTAATCAAATAAGTATGTACGGTGGGACTCCCCTTGCATCAACCACAAATCTATCTTTACAGTACATCACAAACTTTGTCCCACCATCTACTCAGAACTCAGGTAATACCTGTGCATGATCAGGAAGACTTGGTAGCGTCAGTGGTGAGAACACAACACCTTATAAATCTTAAATAGCTTAGTATGTACTCTATGCCCAACATTAAATGTAAAAACTGCAACACATTATGAGTTTAGTGAATTGAGATGAGAGAGATGCAATATATAGTTTATAGAGTGTGGATACTTCCACTCAAAATTACTGCAACATTTCATAGCAGGCATATTGCTGGTAAAAAAAAAATGTTATGTTAGTTTGTACTGAATTTGTACCCGACCATGATCAATATGTGCGCTCTGCAACCTGACTGACAACTGCCCAGTGCCCTGGTTGTTTGAGAAACAGCTATTTGTTTCAGCTGACAGGAGCCCAGTGCAGCAGAAGACGGAGAGAGAAAAAGGGAACAGAACGGAAAGGGAAAAGGGACAGGACAGAGATGGAGTGAGAAACAGACAGGGAAATTTTACCCACATCAGACACAAAATTCACACGTTTATCCATAATTCATGCAAGGGGAGGTTGAGCGAATAATTAGAAAGAAAATTGTGCCAGCCTGCTACGAGAGTGTCTGGCAGTACTGCGTTGTCAATTCCACTCCCTATCGTAGCTCTTTACTCGTAACACAGCACAACCAGACCCTCAGACAGGCAGATAGTGAAGTCAGCCTATGTATCGACGCAGCGTAATTAGAACAGACAGTTAACGGGCTACAGTTTGATTAGTCAGATGCATGAGATGGAGTCACAAACGGCTGCAATTTGCCATTTTCTCCTCTTGAATTCAACATCTTTTAATGTCTGCTGTTAAAAGAATGGCTATGGAAAAGATTTTTGCCATAAGTTATCATCATGGCAACCTAACATAGCTTTTCAAGAACATAAAGAGGTGTTTAGAGTGAATCCTCCAACCATTAATAGTGACAGTCGTCTGATTCAGTTTAGGATACACAGCCCAGACAATATGACTTTAATTGCAATTTTGCTTTCTTCATGTAAAGAAAACAACAGTTAATCATGAAGGATAGGTCTGCGAGTGTGTTAGTAGCTGTCAGTGTGTGTAGGTCGATGACATTGATCGGAGCTGCTATCTCGTCAGCTGCCTGTCAGATGGAGATGGAGGGTATCTGATACAGTGCTGAATGAATGAGAGACCAGTTTAATCCGCACACAGACACACACATGCACACACAAACACTTCTTCAATCATTCACTCTTCTGCTGTCTCATTTCACTCTCAAGTCATCATCGCTGACATGTAATCATTTCTACAGGGGACATACAGGACAGTGCTGTTCACCTCCTGTGTATTTGTATCATATAATGCTGTATGCATGTGTGGTTGCTGCCTTTATCGTTGTTCCATATTGGCCTCGTCCTCATCTTGCTGAAATCTCATTTTCACCCATCAGGTTTCCTCTCCCTGATTGAACACAGCTGTCAGACGTGCCGCTCGACACCTCACAAACATTTGTCCTTCATGTGTCGCCTATGCGAGCGCAGCAACCTTGAGACGGGTTGCCTTTGGCCCTCCTCTGCTGACAGCTGAAGACGTTTCTGTCCTTCTCTCTACCCAACGCGCAAACATGGCACAGATGCGGTCGTGCACACAAACGCACATGCAAGCACAAACTCAGGAGAGTCTGTCTGCCTTCGTCCCTCTCAACTTGTGATCTGTGCTGGAGCCCCGTGCGCGGGGGGGGGTGGTGGTGTCCCTACAGCTGCGGAGGATGGGCTTATGGTCCCCAGGCCAGACTCTTAAATGCATTGTGACTTTTCTTTCCTTTTAAGTAATTTAGCAATTTGTGGCTAGCTGGCATAACTTTAAACTTTAAAATACGGCAGTTGAACTAGAGGACCCTGTGGAAATAAGTTTTAAAAACTTCAATTAATTCTAATTATCATTCTTGCTGGGAAATGATTGCCCAGGTTGGCCAGAGCCTGGAGGCACGGTCTGTTAGGCCTGAAGAATGTTGGAGGATGTTAGAGTTGGGGACAGAGAGGTAGCCTGTCAGGTGAACTCTGAGATGTGCCGCTTCAAGTTTTAATGAAGAGGTAATCATGCGGAAATTACAGATGAGCAATCATTGATTAATGACTACATGTTTTACAAGGAGGTCAGGGATTGGTGAGGCTACAGTGGATCCCTCAGATTAACCGCTTTGATTGGCTCGGTAAAAACTCAGCCGGCCGAGTGTGCAATGACTTGAGTTAGATAAATGGGCTCATAACTTCCCTAAAGTTCCTTTTTTCTCCTCCCCCCAAACACCTTTTCTTCATTTGTATGCAAAGTCCGATCCCTTAGGCTCCCTATCCTTCTCTTTAATTTTCAGCCATCTTTTTTTAATCAATTTTCTTTTATCTCAGGGAAGTTATTTTAATACTCCTACATCTTATTTCATTCTCAGCAAGACTGTGTGGGGATATCAATTATTCAATGGAGAGGGAGCTGAGGAATATGTTAATATTGATTAAGCTTTCGCCACACCTAAGAAGATTACACTCTCTTATCACTGTGCTAGACTGCTGCATTAGCCAGGAAAATGAAAGGACACATAGATACACTGTGTTAGCTATACAGTGATGTAAGAACATTTGTGTCTCTTCCATGTTTAGATCAGAGATTAAAATCCTATTTACGCTTTATGACACGCAGTGAAAAGAAGACATGCCCTGCATTCATAATGACTCATACAATGCTTTGAAGCTTAACCCCTTAATTGCGCCAAAGAAATAAACTTACTGATTGGCCTCAAGGCCAGAGGAAATTAAATACATTGTACCATGCTAAATGAGGAAGTTAGAATCAAAGCGGTCCTGTATTGTATCCATTTCTACTGTGTGTCTAGAATCATCTTGGTTTATCACGTATTGTGTTGTTTTATCCCGACCACTGTGGTGTCAGTGTCCTAGCTTCTGTTTTATTGCCACAGGCTACAGCATTGGTTTTGGGCAGTGATACCGCAGATACTGTGGCATTTGTATCTCATTTCCCCAGAGCCATGTAGGGAAGCCAGGAGCTGTATATCTGTCAGGGTACAAAGCAGACAGTCAGAGGACCAAGGGAAAGGGGAATGGAAACAGAGGTGGGCGTTAAGGGCACAGGATGTCATTGTGTGTTCCAACAGGGTTGTGAGAGATATGCGAGTGTTTAAGATACAGCTGAAGGAGGTTTCACAAGTCAAAGGGCTGTTTGTGAATTCATGAATGCAGGCATACATGCACAGGTGTTTCCATCCACACCAACATACAATATTTGCACATATTTTCGTGTACATGCATGCCAACATGAATGTAAATAAGATTACCCTTCATCACTTTGCATCAACCCCTGCTGCCTTTTCACCTTTTCATGCTCACTCCATCTTCATTTTTCATTTTGAACATGTGCTCTCTGTGCTGACCTCTCTCTCATTAGTCCTCTTTCTCTTGACCATGCACACACAGGGCTGCACCCTGAAAGTCGAGGTTTTCGAATCTTCGAAAACACACACTTTTATTTGTCAGTCAGAGGACCATTTCAGTTGCCAGAAGTAGCTGCAGAGTGAGTGCTCCTTGCTTTCATGCTGCTTTTTTGTGGTAAAGTCATTCCACTGCGTGAAGTCATTCTCTCCTTTCGGTGAAGATGTCTGTGATGGATACAAGCAGCTGCTGACCCGGTCCCAGGGTGAAACTGACGGGAGGATGAGAGTCAATACCCGGTCAGGCTCCAAGATAATCTTCTGCCTTCTGTTTAGAAGTGCTGAATTTACAGCTCACAACATTTCAATAAAATATAGTCCCTGGACTTTGTTTGATAGCTAGTCTGAAAAAATTTTTTATAGCCCATTTCCGATCCGTCATTATCATAGCTAGCAAGCATTAGCTCGGAGGGCTAACTTGGCTTGTTTACTATATTACATGAATCTTGTTGTCACCCTGAACAACCCCATTTAAAAATGGCAGTTCAATAAAGTGTTGCTTGATAGTCTATATGAAAAAAAAGGAACAATTAGTTGAATATTTGTATTGAACAGCCAATTCCAATTTGATTGACAGCCCTAATAAACACAGACGTAAAACTGCA
Source organism: Gadopsis marmoratus (assembly GCA_036023855.1). Classification (NCBI taxonomy): domain Eukaryota; kingdom Metazoa; phylum Chordata; class Actinopteri; order Centrarchiformes; family Percichthyidae; genus Gadopsis; species Gadopsis marmoratus. The sequence goes on along the minus strand of JAVQJF010097416.1, from coordinate 8,804 downwards.
TAGACAACTGTTCTGCTGCAGTGTAGCCTCTGTTTCAGAATGTTCCTCAGGCCATTAGTCTGCTTAGTCATTAAATGTGTGCATGTGTGTGTGTATGTACCGAATGAAGAAGCACCAGTTTTTATTTCTGATGTTTCTGATAGGTCGATAAGTATTCAGGAACAATCCAAGGATTGTCTCTGAGACCATCAATCTGCTGGCTGTGTTTCACCAGCCTGTCTGCAGACTGCGGGCAGATGTTGTTTTGTGGTTTTCCACAAAAAGAAACAAGAGAAAAGGAGAGCGAGAAGACAAGGTGGGGAGGAGAAGGACATGAGAAAGACAGATAAGTAAAGATTGAGAGAGAAGGAGGGAGAAGGGAGGAGAGCCCCCTACTCTGCATTAATTCTCTGTTTGCTAGTCAGAGCATGCTCTTTCCTATGAGATTAGACTGAAAATGCATGTGTGTATGAGCGTCTGCGTGCCCACACACACTCCTCTGTGTGTATGCATGCATTTGTGTGTGTGTGTGTGTGTGTGTGTGTGTGTGTGTGTGCGCGCGCATGTGTCTGTGCATACACACTCACACCTCCCCTGTGAGATTAGGCTGATTTGTTAGTGATGCAGGAGTTCATCCATGATTAATAGGTCGGCGTGCTGGAAACAATGTTATTCTGCATTAGCTACCTGCGGGACGCCCCGTACAACTGCACGTGTGTTTCAGTGTATGTGCGTGAAAGTGTGAATATCAATCCCGACATCTTGTTTTCAGATGCGCTGATGTACACAAGTTCACTGCGTGTCAGAACAGCAGTGTGTTGTGTGCAGCTTTGCTGGTGTGTATTATTCATGAGTACCCTCCATTCAGTAATGCGACTGGCATAACTGACAAAGCTCTAGGACAACAAAGAGCATCAAAGCTTTGCACACGTGTGCCAATAACCTCTGACATCAGTGGGCATTGAGAGTTAAGTGGCTTGAAATGGTAAGAAACCGCTTCAGTGACTGCCATTCATAGCATGGTTACCATGTCAACAGGGGTCTTTCAGTGAATAGCATTCAACATTTTTTGTTTCCTGTTGAGGTCACCAGATTACCATTTTCTTTACTATGTCACTAAATATAGGTTTGTCACCTCACTAAAGTACTCTGGAATACCTCATTGGCAGTACGAAATATCTTCATGACATTCAGTTGCAGACCTGAGAACAAGGCAGGTGCAGCAGTATTGAAGCAATCCTTAATGTTTTGAATAAAAACTAAATATTTCTTAACCTGTATATCTGTAATTTTGTGTTTTATTGCACAAAGTATAACTTTAGAACATTGCTGTTTCCTGTGCATTAAAGGTTTAATGAATTATTAAGTAGGTGAGTGTTGAGATGCATTTGCTTCGGTGGTCAGAATAGTTTTCAATTTATTTTCATAGCATGCACCCCTTATAGTCATGTTGCCTTACTATTGATGGTGACTAGTGGGCTGGTAGTCCAGACTAGTGGGTTACCAGTCCGCTAATGGGCCCACTAATTATTATAGTAAGGGGTGACACTAGTTACACACCTACTGGCTAAATTATATTATGAAATAAACTTTTACAGATTGTATGAAATCAATGGATTTTGATTCGGGGATTTATTTTTCAGAAACAAGTGAATGTGAAATTTGAGATTTTGTCAAATCAGAGCTAATTGCAAAGTGGAGTGAAAAAAAACTGAAGACTAAAAGAAAAGGAGTGTCTGCCCAGTAGAAGACTTCATAAAGAGGCACTTTAAGTGTTTGTGTTCTGTGTGTGTGTGTGTGTGTGTGAGGCCAACTGATAGAGACACCAGCAGTAGATGGGATAACTATGGGAAGCAGAGTCTGTGAAGCCAAGGGAAGAGGATCAATACAAAATGTACTTTGTACTTTGTAGAGACTGAGAGCCAAGAAACTCTGCAGCCAATTAAATAGAATGATCAGAGAGAGAGAGAGAGTAGTAGGGAGAACCTCCAATGAAGGTCCATTATTTTCACTATGCCCAATGCATTGATCTGAACACACCCAGTCTCACCCAGTTGTTACTGCATGTGGTGTGACTGAACTTGTCAGTCTCATCAACCAGCAGAAAGCTGAGGTCAAATATTTATGCGGTAGTAATACAAACTCAGCAAATCTTCAGATCTCTCTCTCTCATTCATTGACTCTCTTAGGAGAAGACTGTCAGTCTCCCTATCACTGTTCACTTTTAGCCTACCTCACCTACAATGTCAGAATGTTACCTTGATTTTCTCACATCATCATGGGCAAACGTGATGCATGCATGTGCACATACACACATTCAATGTACACTGACACGTGGAAACAAACGCGCACAATCACACACTACCGCGAGCCGTCACGTCGTCCACGTTTCCTGGAGCAACAGCTCGACTCAAAGCCCTCTGTCACTTTCATCATGAGAGAGGATCTTGCGAAACGACTAACTTCCCTCTCTTCAACTTCCGCTCCTTTCGGCAGATGCATTCATTTTTCAGAGCTGGGCATGAATATTTCAGGGCTGAGTGACAAATCCAGTGAAGAATGAAAAGGGAGAAGGAGTAGGGGGGATGGGGGAGGGAGGTCTAGGGAGGAATGGGTAATCACATTTGGTTTTGCAGATCTCATAAATGACTTAAGCCCTGCAGATTTCAATAAGACTACCTTAGTCTTCATCATCTTCATCGATTTTGATCTGCAATTTCTCTCTGTCTGCATTTTCCTCTCCCCTCTTGTCGGTATGGTATCTTACAAGTCTATGATGAACCAAAGAAAAAAAAACCTTGATTGTGGCTGGGCCCAACATTACTGTGCCCCAGTGGGTGTGCGTGGGTTGGAATCGGGATAAGCGAAGTTTGAGCAGTCCAGCTCCCATATTATCAGCAAACTGGGATCAGCATTTCCAAACTTGTGAAGGCATGCAAAATTGAACTTAATTCAGTAAGTGTTGTCAATAGAATGATCTAAATTTCCTCCAGTAACTTATCCGTCTAAATGCAAATTATATACTGTATTCCTTAACGTAGTGTTGGCAGATTGGGTTCAAAGAGACTGATAACCAATCATGAAAAATCATCTATCTATCTAAAAACATCTATTTTCAAAAGTGGCAGGAAGCATGGCATGTTCATGTTTCTTTATTCTGCCTTTGCACTTTAATTGATTTATTCTTCAGTAAAATCATGTTCCCAGTAGGCAGGTAGGAAATCTGAGAAGTTGTAACCTATATTGTTGAGCTTTAACAAATTCAGTCAAGGAGATAAGAGTAATACCCCTGGCTTTCTTGGAAATGGAGGTCTGATTTACAAACACACAACTGATATAAAATCCATTTCCCTGGAAATAGAGGAAATAATCTCTCTCCTTTAATGCTGCAATGAAGGAAGCTGTGTCTGGGGGAAGGCAAATAGAATTGTCTGTTGGCTGTTGCGTAATGGTTGCGTGCGTGTTTGTGGATGTGATTGGTGGGGCCCCAGAGTGTTTTACAGATATTTGTCCCTGGAGAATCTCACAGTAAAAAAAAAAACACTGCGAGGCTGATATACACATCCACTCATACACACAAATACAGACTGCACGTACGAGAACTTTTTTGTACCCATTAGTCATGACTTTTGGGTCCACCACTTTGGTCCAGACTGAAATATCTTAACAACAATTATATGAACTGCCAGTAATCTTTGTAAAGGCATTTATGGTTCTCAGTGGATGAAGCCCCCTGCCTTTTCCTTTAGTACCAGCAGGTTGATATTTTCAGTTTTTAGTAACATTTCTAGACACCACTGGATGGACTGCCATGAGTGACATTTGGTACAGATAAACAAGGTGCCCAGAGGATGAATCCTGGTGACTCTGGTGTTCCCCTGACTTTTCATTTACCGCAATCATCAGGTCAAATGTGTCCAGTACTTTGGTTTATGACCAAATTCCTGCAAAACTAATGACATTACCATCCGTCTCAGTTGTACTTTGGATTGCTAATTAGCAAATGTTAGCATGCTAACATGCTAAACTAATTTAGTTAACATGACAAACATGCTTGCTAATCATCAGCGTGTTTGCATTGTTATTGTGCGCATGTTAGCATGCTGACTTTGGCATTTCTTATTTTTATATTCAGTTTCTATTGCACCAACAACACCAAAGCAAATTCCTTGTACGTGAACAACCTACTTGGCAATAAACCCATTTCTCTTTCTGATTCTGATCACCGTTGTGCCTAAGTACAGCCTCAGCCTGTTTAGTCTTGATTCCCCCAAATAAAGAGATTTTGAAATGTACTAATTCATTCCATTCATAATTCATTAATTCGTCATTCATTCTGGTCCAGCCTCTGCTCTTACCACCCCACTCCATCATCTCATAGATCCAAATCACTGCATGTGTTCATTTGCACTGCCACCTCAACGACACCTTCCACAAGAGGACTAAGGGCTCCTCATTGGGGCAGTCCTAGTCTCTAGAAAATGATGGTTATATACTACTACTTGTTCTGCCAAATTTGTTCCAATGGAAATGTACGTTCCACGGGATTATGCTTATTCACAACTCAGTTTGTTTTAGTTGAAGTGAAGGAAGAGGTGAGGTGGTCAAGCTGATCGGTGGGCGTACAAACTTTGACACTGACACAGGGGTTTGCATCCTGAGTACTGCATGTATTTTGGTTTACTACATGTGCTTTGGTTTACTGTCGGCACTTCGGGTAAGGTTAGAGAAAACATCACAAATAGTCGTATATAAAACAGAATTTAATTCAGTGATTAGTTATTGTGTTGTTTGACTTTCTCGTTAGGTAGTGTACTTTTTAAATTACTATTCTTATTATTAGTACTAGTACTGTAGGCCGTTGCTATTGTAGTTGTTGTGCATGACCTGATCATACTGTCTGACTACCATCAACAGTCAAGGAAGTTACAATGCAATTATAATGTGCTTATGATGTCCATGATGACTTATACTGTATTTTAATTAGCCATTCAAATACATGCGGGATGCTAGAAACGGTCTCTAATCAGTTTATTAACTGACTGGTATTTAGAAACTTGCCACCATAAGTACCTGCTACTGTAGGATTAGCCTTTCAGTGTGAACTGACAAGGCAATTGTCCAAACAGCACAAAGCCTGAAGAACCATCCAAAGATCCCATTTTCTCTGCAGAAGAGATCTCATGCGTCCTCAAAGCTTCAGAATTATCAGTTCTCTTCAGTTTCTTTTCTTTGATAGAAATGAGAGATCAGAGTACCAAGACAGCTTACAAATCAAATTAAATATCAGATGAAAGGTGTTGAGTTAGTCATTTCACAGCTGTAATATTTTGCATGTCTCGCTGAGCTTTCAGTTCTTCAATTTAGATAAGAAAATATTTTTGTGGTTTTGATAGCTTCTCCAGTCTGCTCAATTTAAAAGTACTGGACTAAAAATGTCCACTTAAAAAAAACAAAAAAAAAACTTTTTTCAGGCATTTTTGCCTTTATTGAATAATGACAAGCTGCAGAGAGAGACCAGAAACATGGGAGAGAGGGGATGACATGCAGCAAAGGGTCTTAATGGTAGGCACTCTACCCTCCAATGTCCACTTTTAATGAGTTTCTTGTCTAGTAATTTTAAGAATCTCAGTACTTTTGGAAAGAGAGAAAAAGAATCTAAAAATTGGAACTGTGCCCTCTTTGAAACTTTCTCAAGGGATGTGTGTGCGCATTTCTTCTGCCCTCACTATGCGTGTAGGTGCACAGCTATGCAAGCTAAACACGCTTCAAATAAATGTTGAACACAACAGCAATTTGTAAACTGTGAAAAGACTATTGGACAAGTAATTCAAGGACAGTAATTAAAAATCAGAAAAAACAGATACCATTAACAAGAGTTAGACCAAAGGTGTAGTATAAAAATAAATAGTTCAGTAACAAGGAAACACAAATGGTCGATGCATCTGATGCTAGTTATTGTGCGGCTACCGTATTGGCTGTTTGGAGCAAAAACGTGCGGTCCAGCGGATTGGATGTAACAATTTAAGATAAACTATTCTATATGACTGTACCAGTAACAGTTTCTATTAAGAATGTTCAACCAGAAAAGAAGCGATTCTGATTTTCAATATTAGTTTGAATATATCTGAAACTCTGAACTGCAACTGACATGTCCGCTACAAAGCTGGAGATCAATTATCACCATGAAACAACTTAGATGAGCGATAGTGCCTTTAAATTTGAACTGTCTTTCACTTCAACAGCAATTTGCAAAAGGGACCAAATCAATGATGATAACATTGATAACAGTGGCAGAGCTGTTGAGGAGCAACGCTGTCTCCATGGAAACTGCTGAGTGGAGCTGGCAGTGTTTTCACCTACCAAAGACCTGCCTTTGACATCTTGCCCTATGTAGTTAACCCTTGATCTTCGAAACACACACACAGAGGCACATTCAAATGCATAATCACACACATCTCCACACACATGTGACCCCACATACACATTCACACTGTGGAGGCCGAGTTGAGCTGGAGTTGACTGTGAGCCATCATTAAGCCTCCGACATGTTGCATAGAGCACTCTAGTATCCCCCAAGGCCCTGACTGAGGTTAACCAGGCTTTTCACACTCAGCCTTCCACTCTCAGAGAAGGGTAAAAGAAAACTAGTGGTGCAGGTACAAATGCTTTGGTGAATACAACCAAATTCAGCGTGGAAGGAAAAGGAAGTCCTTCTGGGAGATTTCCAGAGAATAGAAATTGAGGATTGTCTCGTTAGCTTAAGTGCCAATGAAATGCACACAGCTATAAAATCGGATCTTACTCACTCTTTGCCTGCTCTGAAATCTATCTGAGGATTTTCTCACTTTTATACATTTAAAAGGTGTGGTGGAAAAATCAAGCGTGCACAGCGGGAGCTGTTTTGGAGGCTGAATGTGTGTCTGTGCACATCTTCTTCTCTGAAAACACTCTTATCCTGAGCTGCAGTGGCTGAGTGATGAGGGAAAGGTTACCTCCAGCCTGTTGTTCTAGCTGAGCTCGTTGGCTAATAGTGGTGTGTGAATTCAGAGTGGATTAGCATATATTAGCATGTGGTTAGGGATTTGACCAGGGATTGGTGCAAACGTGGAGGATAGAGGAAGAGGGATCCAACTTTGTGAAGTGGGAGGCAGGTATGAAAGGTGATGTATTTCTGCACTGTTGTCTCTCTGATGTCAGGAGTCCAGAGTGACATTTTAAATACTAAGCCTACTAAATATGATTAGAATTTATTCAAAATACATGAAAAAGTCAAGGATTTGTTAGATGTCAAGACATTGTCCAATGCTGCAGACAATGAACAATTGTTTGTTTTTGCTTCAGTCATCTACTAATTTATAACATGCAAAAGCACTAAGCTCTAAACAGATTGTGTTGTCATGGTAATCTGATTTCCCTGTTGTCTTCCAGCTGTCGCCGTGTGCATGTGTTGTTGTAAGAAATGTGGTTAGTGCCACACTGGATTTCCGTGTGGTATACTTCATCAACTGCAGAGTAAACTTTGTCCAAATTAGATGTAGATTCAAAGTTTCAGTCTTTGATATCACTTCCTGAGACGCAAGGATTGTGTTATGACAGGTTAGGACAGGAACATGTAGAATATGTTCAATAAAAAAAGGGTGTATGAATGGGTATTTGTGTGTTTCAAAACTACTTTAAGGTTGCTAAGATACTCATACAGTCATACAACAAATTACAATTGATCCTCTGCATGATACATCAAATTGTACACCCCTGCAACAAGCAAAGCCTCTGAGCTCGCTCCAAAATTCAGCCTGATCTTCCACCTTTTCTCTCAGTAAAAAGGTCTCTGAAACATTTTAATAGCATCACCCTCTCCCGCCTCTCTCTCTCTCTCTCTCTTACCATCTCTCACATATTTAGACATGCTGTCAGGGAAAATTTGAGTCAAAGTCCATCTTCGCATCAACACTATTAGGTGTTAGAAAGCTAATGTCGCACTACTGCAGTGAAAGCTATGGTGGACCTTTGCTGTGTTATACTGTGGGTATTGAAGTGACAGCGGGCAACGGTTGTGAGCTGCCAGTCAGGCCAACTGCAGTTTTGGGCTAATCCACAGGGAATTCAGCTGGAGCTCAATTTAGCTAAAGAACTACAGTCAAGTAACTCAAGCGCCTCCAACTCCCAGCATCCCCCAAGGCATTCCAAGGAGAATAGAGTATGAGCCGAGTTTCTCGGGGGGGGGAACTTTCTTTCTGTCTGTCTCATTCTCTCCCTTTAGTAATCTGCATTCAGAGGAGGGTCAGCCAGACATAGAATACCCCAACCCGAGATAGCTGTGGACTGACAGTGTGCAAAATCGATCACAGGCAGTAGTGTCTGCATTAAATTGCAATGACGTGATTATTCCTATATTTTCTTTTGACTGGGAAAGTGCAAGTCACAGTACACAGTGAGCTTGAGGAGAGGAGAGGAGAGGCAGTATACTTCTAGGTTGGCCTTACAAACTGGTGGAATAATTACTAAATAAATAAACAATAGCTCTAAATGTATCTGCACTCTTTCGGGCTATTTATTGCATATTAATCTACCACATGCTATTACTTTAACTGTTGCATTATTAGAATCATAATAAACTCTGATCCACATGCAGTGGAGATACTCAGCCTGTGGTTAAACTCCACCACCCCACTATGCTCCCCATAAAAAAGACTTCCTCTGTGGGACCACCCACACACACACACACACACACACACACACACACACACACACACACACACACACACACACAGAGATTATGTGGTGAGCAACAAACAACGACCCGATTACCGCTCCGGAGCGCT
>JAVQJF010097401.1:0-13681 GCA_036023855.1 Gadopsis marmoratus | reverse complement strand
TACTTTTTTGTCTTATTTTAATTATTTTATATTAAGTTTTTACCGCACCAATACACCAAAGCAAATTCCTTGTACGGGAAACCTACTTGGCAATAAAGCTGTTTCTGATTCTGATTCTGTGTTTAGTGCAATTTAGCATGCTAACACGCTAAACAAAGATGGTGAACGTGGTAAACAATATACCTCCTAAACATCAGTATGATAGCATTGTCATTATGTGCATGATAGTACGGTACGCTGACGTTAGCATTTAGCTGAAAGCACCACTGTCCTTAAGTACAGCCTAGCATGGCTGTGGACTATTAAGTCTTGTTTAGGTCTAAAATGACCACGACCCCAACACACTGACACAACACACCACGACAAATTATGAGAAATTTTGCTGCTTGTAGTTTTGTGGTGCTAGTCACCCATCATGGTTTTGCATAATTATTATGATGGTTTCATGATGGCAAAATGAGAACACATAGTGCAGGACTTTGGAGAAGCAGCAGCAACATTTCTCATGAGTTTTACTGTGATCACTCAAAATAACTGCACAGTTTGGAGACTTCAGGGCATAAAAATGTGGGCTGAAATGGTTTTATGAATCCAATATGTGTGCGTAAAAGAAGATTGACTACCATAGTTAAGTTTCATATAGTTCATGTAAATACTGATATGTCCCTTTTGATCAAAGCAGAGATTGTGCAGTTTCCTAGACAGCAAATCAAGTTGTGTCGTACATACTCCGGCTCATCAGCACATGCACTTTTTCAGGCCAGGTTCCACTATTTCTTCACTTCTCTGCCTCAAAAAACTTCGGTTTTCCCATCAGACTACCTGGCAGTTCCTATAGGACTTCTGACAGGTTTGAGTGATTTGTTTTCTGCAACAAAGAATTATTTCAAACAGTTAACCACTAGCACCCGATGAACTGGGGAAGGTCACATTTCGTGTTTCCCACGATCAAAGAGAGTGACTAGGGATCAGGTTTGTTCAGTCTGTCTATTTATCTTTCTCTCTGACACACACAAAAGCTTCAGAATATCTGTGGAAGGCTTGAGCCTTGGCAAATGAACCACCATTAACACTTGATGATAAAAATCAGTGTTTACAGCCAACACCTTTTAAGAACTTGACAAAGATTTCCAGTGTTGACATTTTTAGAGACATTTGCTGGCACATGCTGATTGGGGTCTAGCTTGTCCACCCATAACGAAACGTTCAAAAATATTTAAAAAATGCTGAATTGGGAGTGAGTTTATATATTTTTACACTCTCTGGGTTATATTGAACAATTCTGCTGTGAACAGGCAAAAGCAACAAGAATACAGAGAACAAAGTGGGCCATCATGAAATATAGGCCAAGACCTGCTCCTGACATTCTGAGCTCACAGCAGTTCAGCTTGAATCAACATGTAGCACCTCAACATAGAGCTCCGTGTTAAACGTTTTGTTTGCATTTAAAGTATAATATTACAGAAGAGAAAAATAAATAAAACCATATAATAGGACTACGCTCTCATATCAATTTCCACTTGACTGAAAGAACAAATTAAGGTACTAGTGTCTTTTTCTCCTCCTTTAAGACCGCTGAGATCTACTTAAATCGGAGATGCTTTAGGAATGAAGGAGTGCTTTGCAAAAATGAAATTGGTCTCCTCTTGTTCCACTGAAATCGCTGCTGGCTGAGCTCAAACACAATCACCCACTCAGGGTCCTGTGAGGAAAGCTCAATCCAGCAGGAGCTTTGTGATGACAAGGAGTGCATCAAAGCAGACAACAATATTGATATGCTGAACACAGGAACCCACTGGAATGCACAACCCTTTGGGTAAGTTATACAATACTTCTGAATTACTGCCTCACATATGCAATATACAGTACTATTTAAAGTACCAGTCAGCTGCTGAGATACAGTTAGTACTTATGGCAATGTCCAAGTAACATTTTGTTCTCATGCCCTCACTCTGAGTACACATGCAGAGCTGTGTAACTAAGACTATATTATTTTCTCTTCAGAGTTGGAGCATCATGTGTTTATGGACGCTGCAGGTATCAAACTTCCCTGTGGTGCGTCGGTGCCGTGTGTTGTTTTTCCAGAGAAATCATCAACTTTTCTGCATGTTCATTTTCAATCTGCTGTATAAAAAAAACAAAAAACTGTGATGCTACATGACAAGTGCAAACTCAAAATATGTTTTCTTTTCATTACAGACTTGCTTGGGCTTACTGTGAATTCCAGTGAAAGGCTTGTGTGTACACGTGAAGACCACCCAAATAGTCCAACCTATTCCAGCTTCTCAGGAATAGGAATGTTTTCCTGAAACATTGCTTCACAAACCAGGGGGAAAGTCCTTTAAAATACGATACATACAATTCCACACCATCTGACTGCTTCAACAAGAGGATTCACCACGCATTTGATATTTCAGGTTGAATTCCCCATGCACTAACTAACCCCTCACCCAAACAGCAATTTTCCAATCCTTGCTCAGCGTCACAAGCTTTGGATTTATTCACGTTGAAGCTCTAGTAAGAATGATATTTTAAAAGAGATTGCATGGTGGTTTCTTTTTTTTACTCTCTAGTATCAAAAATGCAAGTGAGAAAGTGTAAGGAAGTGATTAAACAGTGTTTGCCAGCTCTAATGTGAGCTACAAATGTTAGCATGGCGTCCGGCTAACTAGCTTTCCTACAGTGTAAAACTGAGCGTTGCTTCTCGAGGCCAGGAGCATTTCATACTACATTAGTTTGTGAGGCTAAAGGTCACACTAAAAATGCCCTGTTCACATCTGGCACACCCACTGGGCAGTATTTCCCCACCTGAACGTTACTTTATTGCAGTGTATGCTAACATTAATAGCTCTGGCCTGCTCTTTATTGGATTTCGGAAGGTTTACACTCCTGCAACCTCAGCAATATCTGCTATCAGTGATAGCGTTACAGTCGCCCGACACATTGGTTAGTAAAAGCCTTTTCTCTTGTAGCAATTACAGGGAAGCAGCATTTGAAAATCCAAACAATTAAGCAGAAATTTAACCTCCGTCGTGCTTGTCCAAGTATGTTACCTAAGCAGCTAAACGTAGTTATGTTAGAATAAAAATAAAAAACTTAAAACTTAAAATGAAAAACGATCTTGTCTTACATTTTTCCTTATCATACTCCATACTAGGACTAACTAGGTCTTCACTGAGACAGTCAGTGTGAGAGAGAAGGAAAATGAACAAATGAGCATCTGAGATATTGTCAGGCTCTGAGCAGTGTCACCCCTGCCAGCGTGACTGCTGAGAAGAGGTGGAGAAAACCTGCGAAAAAGTCATCTCAGTGTCCTGTCGGAGGAGTGCAGGAGCGCGAAGCCTCCACGGACACGGGTGGAGACTCAAGAGTTTGTAATGTGTCCCCATGAGGAAACCCTTCGTCTTGCTTTCAACCAAGGGTGTGTGTTCATTGAGGGTGAGGTCAGGAGAGGACTGTTTGTGGCATTGTTTGTGCCTGACGAGACAAAAGATCTCCAGTTACAATCCAGTAAAAGTAGACAGTGTTTCATTATGTTGAGAGTTTCAGCAGTGTGTGTGTGTGTGTATAGAGGGATTTACATTTTGTCAGTGTAAGCAAAGTTCAGGGCCAATACTACACCATGTTTAACACTAAATCTCATTTCAAATCCGAACAGTTCAGTATACCCTCAACAGCAACGTAGTCCTATTATAAGTTTGCACCCGAGTCTAGCTAAAAGTGTGGATGTGCGAGAATGCTCGCCTTATTGTTAATATAAGCACTGTAGATTAATGTGCAGCCATCAGTGTACTGAAGCGCATTATGTCGCTCGGTGTGCTTTAGTGAGCATCAAGCCAGTCACTGCTAAGATGAAGATGTCAAGCGATGTCAGCAGCAGGAAAATGGCTGTCAGAGAGCCTGTGGCCTTTTGTTTTTGAATTGCATCTTTGCTGAAGCTAAAATTAGACAGTTGCAGAAAAATCCACTTGTGTAAGTGTAATTCATAGACGCAAGAAAAGTGCAGATTCTGACGAGATGAAAAGATTTAGAGCAAACATCTGCTCTGAACATTGCTCCTTTCTCCAGCAAACCGATTATACTGTACAAGCCTGGTTTTAATTAAATGGCTGAAGAGGCACAAAGGCACAAAGGAGACTACAGATCTCCAACAGAGTTGCTGAAAATGTTGCACCTGACTCTTCTCTTCCTCTCTCTCTCTCTCCCGGCACTTCTCAAAGAACACTAGTAATCTGCAGCAAGCTGGTCAACAGATTTCCTGTATAATCCTTGCTCTACGTGGCTCTTTATTTCAACTGTGCGTTTGCCGGTTCCACAAAAGGGAGCAACACTGACTGGAAATCTGTTTGGCTACATGATAAACAGCATGCTACTGCACACAATCATCATGCTGAATACAGTATACAGTGCAGGCAAGTGAGCAAGTAGAAACAAACAAGAAAATTGACCCTTTGCTTGAGTGAAGTAAATAATTGATCTGACAGTGACACACAGCAGGGGTGCATCGAAGTTTGCATTTGTGTAATTGTGTCCCGTGTTTTTCAGTAGTCACACCCGCAGTGACAAAGACAACCATGCTTCCTTTCAGCCATGCACGGGAGACTGACAGGCCAACAACTCAAGCCCTGACCCAATCAAGTCTCATTAGCACAAACTGCTCTAAAGCCTGTCACAGCAATATATATGCAAATATATTATATTGCGCATTGTGAGAGTGAAATCAGAGTGATATCTTAAAGATATCAGAATATTAAAAGGTCCGAACTGTAATTTGGCCATTTAAATTAAAAGTTAATTAATACACAAAATGTAATAAATCGGCCAAATGATGGAAAATGATTGTTTTGTGTTTATCAAATGACCACTATTAAAAATATACAGTAGCCCATACCCCTGTTTAACAATGCATGATTAGCAGGTTAGCCAGCTAACTTTGAGCTAAACAAAAGGCTAACAACAATTAGCCCCCGGTCTTTTTCATTTATATAATTGTAATAATCAACTTCTTATGACATTAAAGACATGTTCTCTTCATTTTGTTTCAGCACTGAAGTTCAGGGGAATTAAAGATGAATTTGTGCATACAAAGTCTTTTTAGACTCAATGATTATTATTATTTTAAAAAGTATAGCCACTATGTGTTAGTAAAAACATCTGCATGGTGTTAATTAGTATTCAGTAAACTGCATTTTGTTGGTGTTTGCATTTGTATCACTGAGTGTTGACTGGCTTCACACACTGCTGATTAACATTCAACTTATGCATTATTTTATGCATTGCTTTCTTGTAACCATAGTGTTACTCACCTATTTAAAACTTTTTGATTTCGATTACCTCTGTATTAACATCCTAAGACTGAAGTGTTCTTTCAGTGAAGGCTGTTTAACAGACTTCAGCCTTCATTGAAAAGCTGCCTGAGAAAGCCCAATATTTACTCTTAATACTGACAGTAAAGCGGGCAGACGGCTACTGCAGCCAGAGACTGGCACGGCAACAGGCCAATAATGCTATTGTACTGGGAGGAGCGGACAAAAGTAATGTCCTATGCACAAACATGACTGTGTCACAGACTCACTGAGTGGGCTCTGCAAAAAGAGAAGCAGCTTTGTCCAAATGGCAAACAAATGGCCTGGATGACAGAAGGGAACATTCATATAAGTGTCTCTGTCTCTGTTTGACTGTAAGCGTGTCTCTCTGTATCAGAGAGCGAGTGTCCCATATCAGTTAACCGGACTCTGGTCTGGTGCTCCAGCGGGTGCAGCGAGAGGAAACCCATTTCTGTCTGCCTCCAGCTGGCGCTCTGAGCTCTCCCACCTGTACCACACAGTGCCATTGTGTGGGCATGCTTTGCTCTGTCCCGAGCCAATAAGCCTGCCTTGGAACAGGTGCGCCAGCCGGCACGGCAGGAGGGAACCATGTCCCCTCTCTGCCTCCAGCCCGTGCTCAAAACAAGACCGCCCACACGACACGGCTACTAAATAATACGTTTTACAATTTCTGCTGACTTCTTACACAGGGCTGTGCTGTAACTGTAGCCCGAGAGTTTTCAGGTTGCGTTTGCAGTGAAAAAAAAAAAAAAAAATAATAATAATATAGTCCCCCACTCTAGCTGTGGCAGTTTGCAAAATGTACAGTAGAAGGAATGAAATCTGCCCTGTACTTTTGTACTTTATCCCACTGCATCAATTTACAGATCCTTTGAGTTGTGTTTTATATAAATCTTTGTTCCTTGACTGGATGAGGCAGAGTTTAATCGGCGGAAAATGCATCTGCTGCACTGAAGAGTCTGTATGTGAGGCAATGGATCCCTACCAGCTCCTGGCAAGCGGGGACAAGCAAAAAGAAAAAACCCGACTGAATTTCCTTAAATGGATCAATTATCAAATTTTTATTAGTAGCTGTTGAGTACCTGTGCCTGAGCTCCATTGATCATCAGGTAATAAAGCTTGCTGAGGATGCTCTGCTGCAGCTGGTCCCAGGAAATAGACCGGTCCTCCCTCATTAGGAATGGAGGTCCAAACCTTAAACAAGAATAAAACAAATCATTTTCAAATGACAGCTCACAGCGCCCCTATTGAACCACTCACTGGTCTCATTGTAATGTAAATAGTTATTTATCAGCTTTATCAGCATTAGAGCAGAACTGTCATTGCAGCATGTCTACGGAAAGGCAGAGAGAGATAATAAGGAGTGTACAAAGCTGATGAGAATAGGGACAAGCATGACACATTGTGGATATTACACATTTAATTGAGGGCATCCTTCTACTGTATGCTGGAGATTTACTAGTAGGAGACCATGTGAGCATGCATGTGCATAAAGAGGCAAACAATGACACACACTGGCACATACACAGTGAATGACCACGGGGTGCTATAACACTACACATGAATCAGTAGGAACAGGAGGGCAATGAGTGAAAAGTAAGATTAGCTACATCTGCAAAGGGCACTATTTTTCTTTTTAATCGCTTCTCATATTTGTCTTATGTTATTAAAGAGATTGAAACAAAACTAGATATCAAACACATCCTCAGCCATACACTTTTCCCATTACATCATACTTGGATAACCATGGAGACCCACAAAATAAATGAGGCTGGATGACTGTTCAGGGTGGCAACATTAACGTTCTGTGGTGGCTGAGGAGCAACAGCTGCAGGGAAGACAACACGGGAAGAAACAATATACACAACAAAATGGGAGGAAAAATGACTTTCAAGTATAATTAATTCAGCTGGAATCTGCTGTAGAGCAAGAGACAAGACAATTTCATTACTTTGCTGTTTGGTCCTTTAACATTGTGTTAGCAACTCTTCAGCTCCCACTGAAAATGATTTAACTACCCCAACCTGAAAATGAATACAGAACGCAGCGAACAGATTTAGAAGTCTGAATTTATACTATTTTATTTTCCCCTCAAAGAGATATTTGATGGGATCATGCAGTGAAATCTATTATCTACCTCTGAGTGCGCAGTGACCTATACTGATTTATCATTTGCCTCCACAGACACAGGAATCAGTATCAGGAGGCAACAGAAGTTAAATGTCACAATATCAAATTGTTAACTTTCAAGTAAGTAATGCAGCAACAGCAATAAAACATTTGGGTTTCACGCATTAAAAAGCGCATTTATTTAATCCCCTCTACTGCTATCGATTGGTTTCACACGTTCAACAAACCAATGAAACCTAGAGCCTTCACACTTTACTGATTTTCAGAAAGGCACTTGTGATGATATTCAACAGACAACCCGAGCGAGAAACAAGTATGCGTCTCCAATGTCATTTTCTTGGCACAGACTAAGTCCTCCAGCTGTCATCTGATGAGAACGAGATAGGTGGGTGGCTTGATCGACGATGCTGAGGCGTTTGAAGGAGAAACTGAGACATGGATGGGATTGGCCTTTCCCACAGCCGTGTTGTTGAGCTCACCTATATTGATCTCTCTGGACTGTGAGGGAGACGAGTGTCTGATCTCTATATCGTGCCAGATGTTGGATTCCTCAGTTGATTGATTTGAAACTCATCTCACGGTGAGATGGGAGTCCTTTCTGTAACAGGGAGCTAACATGACCTTGACGTGCTCCACCAGAGCAAGGCTAGATATAATGTGGACTGAGGTACTGCACAGAGCTCACATCTGCTGAAAAGCTGTTAACAGTGAAACCAACAAAAACCATAATGGCCCACAATCAAGTGAAAAAGCAAAGAATTGACACCCTACACGGCAAGTTACTGTTGCTACCCCCTATCAAGTATTCTGTTCGTGCATGTGCTGTGCACAATGATAATGTTAGTCTGGTTAGCGAGGCATGCTAATGTTTGAAGCTTATGTTGGAGCAAGTAAACACACTGCACCGAACACGCACACCATTTCAACATGTGGAGAATACAGAGAAACCATACGGCTGCTAAGCTATGATTCGACAATCACTGTTCGGGAGTGGGGTCTCTCGATTGATGTAATTACCTAACAGCCTGTTGGCCTGCCCCTGCAGCGTTGCACACCAACAGCAGGATCTTTACAGGGACGCCCTGGTTCAGGAACTCTGACGACAACGCCCCAGATGAAGGTAACCTCTGACCCTCAGGACCAGTGGAGTATGGGGATGATGGGAGGCTGTGATGGTACCCTTTGTGAAAGCAAAGTGGAGAAACTGAAATGAGTCATAGGAAGAGGAGAGAAGAGAATGAGGAGAGGGAATTTTGTTTGTTTGTTTTTTTTTAACCATAGATACAGTCACAGTTTCTTAATAAATCCTGCTGATCACATACCAGTGTCATGGTCTTTTTTTGAATTCAAAAGGTTTTACACTGATAGCTGACAGCACAAAGTACATGATATTTCACATTCTCGCCTTGAAAGGAAGGTGAACTGACTTCACGCACTGAAAACATGATCATTAAACTTAACACCTCTAACAAGGAGTGAGGAGGAGAATTGAGATCTATAAAGTGGAGAGACAGCAGCTTTCTATTTGGGGAACAGTGATTCAGAGGGGAGAACAGATGGACCAATGGCTGCCTGCACTCTCAGCAGGAGGTATTATCTGATGCAGCTTCTGCTCCACATCCTGTCCTGGTGGGGTGCCAAGCAGCACCACTTCTCTCTTGTTCCACCCCACCCTCGTCTCTCAGAGGAGTGTGACTGACTGAGCGAAAAGCTGAGATTATAAGATCCCCGCGAAACGTGACGTCAGCAGAGCTGCGTTCTCGCTGCACAGCTGACAACCTCTGGGCTTCGCTCGCAGGTCAGCCCCTCAGAGGTTCACAGTGATAAATCACATGGTAAATTAGACCCGCAGACACAGATGAGAAGGTATTGATTGGCCACGGACGCTGTGCCTTGCCCTAACTTTTCATTAAACACTGTTGTTTACACCTGACGCACGATTCATCACTGACAAAGCAAATGCCACTGCTGAGCACCCTGTTACTGAGATATCCTTGTGAAGTAGCAAGCCTGCGTGTTGGCACATCCCTCCTCTTACAGAAATAATTGGGGTGTGAGGACGTTAAGCTGTTAACTGTATGAAGGGCAAGACCTATTCAAAACTAATCAAAGTCTACATTTAAACTGCCAAAACTTTAACATTAAACCTCTGATTGCAGTGTCTTGACCCCGAGAATGAGAGTAATGATAAGTTTATTAATGTTGCTGTAATCAAGCAAGTGATAAAACTTGCTTAAATCTTGTGCTGTAATTTACATGAGCAGCAACCTCTGACAGCTGTGGGAATGATTAATGGGGAAAGAAATCTCAGTTTAAATGCCCAGTGAAACGTGTTCATGAAACAGCAGTAAACTGCAGCGGTCACCTCCTGGACTGTCGTGCTTTAGATTTATACGGGGATGCTGGGGAGGAGACCTACCACTCATTAAATCATTTTTTATGACACACTGTCAAAAACTATACTGTTTCTAGACATTTTTTCAAGGCTCCAGTCCCAGCTCGCCTTACTTATTTATTTTTTTAACTTGTTTACAGGATAAATAATGGTGGAGGCATGAGGCGTGTGTGTGCGCTTGTGTGTTTCCACTTGTGTGTGTTGGACAATACCCATAGCTATACCGAAAAAGGCACACCACATGAAAACAACCATGTGAAAATGGCTAACACACACACACACACCAAAGGTTAACTTTGTTTAGCCTAAATACCTGCCGATCCTAATCTCTTGTTAAAAAGCCTCTAACTAATTCTAAGAAACTGCACCATTCCTCTGCACTCGCAGGCTTCTTTCATTGTCAAACAGACACACAGGATGAGCCAGACTAAACACAGCCAGACAATGTGAAAGCCCATAATTAAACACCTCTGGCCCTAAAGGGATCTACTCTACCCACAGCTACAGTACACTCCCCCCCACCCCCAATCCTATTAGCTATCTGCACAGTCAAGGTCAAGGTCCTTGAACAAAAAAGGTTGTTAGACAAAAACATGCACGTTATGTCACTTAAAATATTGATATAATATTTTTAAATATTACATAATATATAATTTGATGCTCCTTTGCCAAATGAACAATGAGTGAGAATATGTGACGCAATAACCACTTTGGTTATTAAAAATGAAAGTGGATGCTTTTATAAATCTAGCTGTGAGACATCAGGATATTAAGTTAGAACTAATTTAATGAAGGTCTGGTGTGCTCCCCGTCCCATGTGTGACTGAGCAATATGTAATCTTGCCTCCCAAATTATTTAATTGTCACATTTCATTGTTTTCCTGTTTGAACAGAGCAGTGCCTCCCCCTGTGGGTTTGCGTGTTTTTTGCACAGATTGGAAATGTGTTGCAGGCTGATGAAGATAAAGACAAAGTACAGCTAAAGCTGATGGGAATGTATATTGTCATAAACCAAAGTATTGGACAAACTGAAATTGTGATTGGTGTGCGCTAGATGAAAAGTTAAAGGATCACCAGAGGTATTATAATTTATCCTGAGGGGAACATGAATCTATGTATCAAAGTTTATGGCGTTCGAGCCAATATCTGTTGAAAGGTTGGCTGTTGAAGTTTTCCCACAATCCTTTGTGCTGCAGTAGCATGCAGCAGACAGAAAGCACAAGACAAGACAAACATGTCGGACAGTTTTACTTGCAGCCACAATTGAATTATAGTAGTTTGACCGATTGTCAATTAAAAGAAAATGCTAGAATTCTTCAATCAGGTTTTCCACATCAGTTGCGCCTGAAATTTCCTTATTTGGAAACTAAAATGGCCAGAACACTGATGCCTTGACAGGTGGAAATTGAGAAAAGGGCCGCTGGCACGATCCAATATTCTGTAGCAGCAATAGATGAAACTCCTCATGGCAGGACTGTGCAGAGTGGGACAGCTCAAGTCACTTGACCTCATGGTGGCCTCTGTTTGTCACATTTAAAATTGTTACAACAGTAAACAGTCCATATAATAAAAAGATGCAAAACCCGAACTACAGTATGAGGGATGATCTCATTTTACTGTAAACTGGGCGATAAATGAAGAGGAGGGAGAGCCTGTTCTGTGTTTCTAACAGAGATAAAATAATGTGAAATGGATACTTAACTGTGAACGTCAATTATCTGTTTCCAAATACTCTTTGGCAGGTGATCCCATATCCAAGTCTCGCCCATGGCACATTGCTGTGTGGAAGCTGGTCATAGATGCTGTCAGAGTTTAGGCTAACATTAGCAGCTCTGTGGTGCTCTTTAGTGGATTTGGGGAAGTTCACACTCCAGCAACCTCAGCCAACATAACCAGAGATAGCGTTACTTTTGCCAAATGCATTCCTCATTCTAAAAGCCTTTTATTTTGTTTTTTGCAACATTGAAAGTGTATGAGCTACGCTGCCAAACGGTGTTACGTTAGAACAAATAAAAGTCTAATCTTACGTTTTTCCTTATATTTAATGGCAGGACTACAGCTCCACACTACAGTGTAATACAAGAACAATGATGTTTCTTTATTTTGCCGTCCATATTATTCTACATTGGTGTGTCACAGTAAGGATGCTGACATTTTGTCTCGCATATGCAGCTACAGCCTCAGCCTTTTAGCATGATACCATGAATGCAGCCATCCAGTACCATTTTGAGACCCCTTTATAAGGTTCCCCTTTTAAAACAAATCAGCAAAAAAAAAGTCATGGAGCCAACGTTAGCTTAATTGAGAGCTGCTTTTCTTTAACACAGAGATCAAGGCCCTGTGTTATCATTGTAACCTGCAAGTGTGCTGCGCGAGAACCAAAATCTTGACAGGCGTAGCAATGGAAACTAGAGAAGGGTTATCAATAACACGAGGTGCTGTGGTCTGAGCCATAGTGCTCAGCCAATATCTCTGTGATCTTATAAGACAGAAATGAAATGATGACCTGAGTGTGTAGAGGAAGCGGTGGTATATGCAGTGGTGAGAAGTTGACGTAAAGGATTCATTTGCATGAGAGTACAGCAGGGAGGCTGGGAGTCAGGACTGGGAAGGTCACGTCATCATTGGTTTGTCTTTGGCACGATCCAAGGGTTCATTTTATCATTCATAGCAGACACTGAACAGCTCTTTAGTCTTACGGCCCTTCACATCAGGAGGTTTTAAATCTAAGTGTGTGAGTAACTTCTTCCTTGAAATTCACAGAATGCCAGTGAAATTCAAATCAGTCAAGTGTGCTATGAGCAACAAGGAAACATGCATAATAGAAAAGCACAATAAAACAGATTTCACCATGCATTTTTTGCTTTAATTGTCCGCAAGATGTGTTGGCTCGGCATTTGCCAAGCAATCAGGAAGCTGCTCTCAGATTCCACACTTAACATGTGGGTTAATTTAATGCCTAATGACATAATCCACATAACCTTTCCTTAACATTACCACTGCACATAAAAATGCTTAGAGACCCCTGATGACAGTTTGTTATTATATCTCTATCTAACCCACAACACTCAGATTTTCACTTTCATTTAATCATTTATGGATAATTGATTAAGCGACCTCTCAGGGATCAGACCTTTTAGATTTAGTAATTGCAGAAGGGGCATAAAGATCACATTTTAATGGCACCAGACTGCCAAAAAGCCTTACAGATCACTGATGTGACTGGATGGAAAAAATGTAATAAAGGGGCATTTTGTACAAGGCAGAAAATATATCTGTTGAGTTATATAAAAATAAATTAAGTAACTTAATATTTAATTTATGTACATTCATAATTAAAGAGAGGCTGGTGGGATATTTATCAATCGGGAAAGTTCTTTTCAATTGAGTATCAAAAAGGTAATGCTGTTGGTATCCAATGACTTTGGGTTTGCTAAATTGTCTGCCTCAAAAAAGTTACATAAGGAGAAAAGATAATAGAGATAGGAGGAGAGGTATTAAATCATATGAAGTGGTGCAATGTTTTAGCAGATAAGCTTTGCACAAATTAATTCAACTGCTGAGTGACATCCTGTTTAGCATGTCTTAAAAAAGACACTCTGACATTTTGCGGACACACGCTTGGTGTTGATGTATTGACTCCAAGGTTGAAAGCAAACAAGCGCATTTCCTAAAGATGTCAGTGTTCCTTTAAAGATGACAATATTTTATATGTATTCTCAAGGGGGAAACATATCAGTGTGAGAGACAGAACAATCTGCACTGCAGAAAAGTGTTGAGTGGTGATGTAGAGTCTCCATACCAACCCCTGCAGGCTGAGCCAGTAAGA
>JAVQJF010097400.1:0-14156 GCA_036023855.1 Gadopsis marmoratus | reverse complement strand
ACTTGGATACAAAATGTCATATCCCCCGCCCCACGGACAGGTGCCATGGTAACCATATAACCATATAATCATATGGCTGATCGGTGTATTTGTCCCCCCCCCCCCCGACAAAAATGAACGACGGACTCAAAGAAGACAGCAGCACATGTTTCCTGAACGGGAAGTGAAGAGCCACCAACAGCACCGCTGTCACTGCCAGAAAGCACTGCCACGCTACTTCCTGGTCGTGCGCGGTGACGTCACGGCGTAAAGCCTCGCACAGCCTACCGCATTGTTATTGGGGGAAGAGACGCTCGGGCAGCTGCTGAGCTCCGCCACCTCCAACTGCTGCCTCCGCGGTCCCGTCGGATCCGTATCTGTCCCGATCGAAGCGCACCGCCCGACGACCGGCCCCGTCGCCCTGGATACCCGTCGGCCGCGCTCACGTTCAACTCGGTCCAGCGCGAGCCGCGGCCGCCGCCGGGCGAGCGGCCTGGATGTGGATTTAACTGGCGCTCCGCTCCGCAGGCCGCGCCGCCATTGCTGCTGTTTTTATAAGCCGAACTGGTGAGACGCCGAGAGGTAGGTTCCGCCTCGCCGCGCTCGCCGCTCGAACATCGCCGCCCGTCCGCCGCGCGGCGCGGCGTGGATAAAACAAACGGCGACGGCCGCTGCGCTGAGGAACAGCCACCTTTTACAATGGAGGCAGTTTCTTGTTGTGTTGGTCGCCATGTTTCCTCCCCCCCTCCTCCTCCTCCTCCTCCTCCTCTGTTAGGTGTACTGCTAGCAGGCTAACGTTAGCCCGGTTTGTGGACGGAGTGTCCCGGTGCGTTTGGCCGGAGAGGCCGCCATGGCCGTGCAGCAGGTTTGATTCCGGTCCGACGGGACGAGCTGCTGGCAGACGCGGTCCGAGAGGAGCCGACAGCAGGCGGCTCCAGCGGGGCCGCTGACCCCGCCGTGGGCTCGCTGCAGGCGGCGTGGAGGCGTGCTGCTCCCGGGAGCGTCTGTTTCGTTCATCCGGTGAACGTTTGTTTCCGCCCCCCCCAACACAACAGAGGAGGGGGGGCTGCAGTCAGTCAGTCAGTCAGTCAGTCACTGGCCTCAGGACACTTTACACACACGTGAGCTCACAGACAACAAACGCACTGAAATAACAAAGTGGTTTAGTCCTCGGAGAGAATCTCGAGCAGCAGCGTTGCTTGATTTAAATGTTGAAAGTAGCTTCTGAGCAAAGCTCCAGACATTCTTCAGGTCTGGGACCTGCAGGTGTTTGGGGCTCGAGGCCAGTGGGCCGGACAAGGCTGGACCTTCAAACGTGTCAACTTGGGCTCCGGAGACCTGCGGTGCTGAATTCACTTGTGTTGGCACAAACATGGAGTTCAGCCCCGACTTCCTGCCCGTCAGGTGTTGTTCTACAGCAAACAGACCCCCCCCCCGAGACCCGAAACAGGGATGTGTGGTTTTTGTACAAACGGCCCAACGAAGGGGTCTCACGTCTGTCTGGGCGTCTCCCCCCCTCCTTTTTATAGAACAGCGCTGAAGGTGAGCTGTTGATCTCTTTTAAACAGTAGTTCAGGGCTGGTTATCAAACCTCAGCACTTCATGAATTGAGACTGAAATGTGCCCACAGCCTCTCGTGTCAAAAAAGCGTGACCAGATTCCGAGTCTGGTTGAAGTGGTTCCTGATTTTAAACCAGGAAGCTCTTAAACGTACTGGAAATAGTCTTGGCATCAGATAACAGTTGTGTACGTGTAGAAATGTTGTAGGCGCCTCATAGTAATATTTAACATTTCTTCAAATGGCACCCACAGAACAACACTGTAACTTAAATGGCTCGCTCGCAGAGATTCGAAGTTGTATATTTCATTTCAACGTATTTCTCCGGGCCTCTGTGATGGAAGGCGGGCTGAGGTGGTGGCATCCTTTTGGGAACACATTAACTTCCCAACGTTGTTCCTGTAAGGCATCATTGATGGTAAAGGCTGTTAATCATTAGCGCAGGTTCTGTTAGATCCAACGCAGGCTGCTCTGTGTGCAGGTTGTTGCTTCACAGGGCGAGTTAATGATACGAAAAACACCTCGGCGAGTCACTGACACTGTTGTTTCGTCTGTTTGGTTTTCAGGGTCTTTGCTTCAAGATGAAGAAAAAAGCTCGACATCACCGCCCGGCAGTGCTGAAGAGGGACTCCTCCCCCATCAAGCCGTCGCCCAACCGGGAGACGCTGACATATGCACAGGCTCAGCGAATCGTGGAGCTGGAGGTGGACGGCCGCGTGCACCGGCTCAGCATCTACGACAAGCTGGACGTCATCACAGACGACGACCCCACAGCACAGGAGATCATGGAGTGCAACAGCAACAAGGAGAACAACGAGAAGCCCCAGCAGGTCCTGGTGCGCTCTGTGCGCCTCAAAAACAACCAGCAGAAGAAGAACGCGGCGCTCACGGCCTCGCACGGCGGCACCGGCACACACAGCAGTGCCAGCGGCCTGTTGGAGGCAAAGGTTAGAACGGTTGAATACAATCTGCCGGTGGTGCCGCGGAGGCCGGTGGCGTATTACAAATACACAGAGAGGACGGCGGAGGAGCTGGACGAGGAGGTGGAGTACGACATGGACGAGGAGGACTACGCCTGGCTGGAGCTAATCAACGAGAAGAGGAAGAGCGAGGGCATGAGTCAGGTGTCGCACAACCTGTTCGAGTTCCTCATGGACCGCTTTGAGAAGGAGTCGTACTCGGTAACGCAGGGTCAGAGTGACATGCAGTCGCTGGTGGACGAGGACGCTGTCTGCTGCATCTGCATGGACGGAGACGGCGCCGACAGTAACGTCATCCTCTTCTGCGACTCCTGCAACATCGCCGTGCATCAGGAGTGCTACGGCGTGCCGTACATCCCCGAGGGCCAGTGGCTGTGTCGTCACTGCCTGCAGTGCCCGTCGCAGCCCGCCGAGTGCGTCTTCTGCCCCAACAGAGGCGGAGCCCTGAAGAAGACCGACGACGACCGCTGGGGCCACGTAGCGTGTGCTCTGTGGGTGCCCGAGGTGGGCTTCTCTGACACCGTTTTTATCGAGCCCATCGATGGCGTCCGCAATATCCCGCCAGCGCGCTGGAAGCTCACCTGTTACCTGTGTAAAGAGAGGGGTGCGGGCGCGTGCATCCAGTGCGACAAGATCAACTGTTACACGGCCTTCCACGTCAGCTGCGCCCAGAAGGCCGGCCTCTACATGAAGATGGAGCCTGTCAAAGAGGTGACGGCGTCCGGCACCACCACCTTCTCTGTGAAAAAGACCTCCTACTGCTTCAGCCACACGCCCGCAGGCTGCGACCGCCGACCGCTCAACATCTACGAGGAGCCGCACCCGAAAAACGGAGCCTGCCACAAGAGGACCATCAAGAGGGGGAAGGCCCGGGCCAAGGGCTGGCAGAAGAAGAAGAGTAAGAGAGCGGAGCCCGAACCAGAGCCCGAGACCCCCACCAACTCTGGGCCCAGTATCACCGCTTCAAGGTAGGCAGGCAGGCAGGTTCTCCCAGAATGCATAACTAAGAAAACATGGAAATAGAATAACTTTTCATGAGAAACTGCTTAAGGTTAATTCTGTTTTTTTTTTTTTTTTTACAACTTATGGTAGTTTTGTCCATCATTTCTATCCGTTATAACACTAAGTTAATACCTGTAACACTGAAAGGCTGACCTGTCGAGAGACACGAGCAGTCAGACAATCGGATTTCAGCTCGTAACATATCGGATGTAACGACACAGATCGAAAATATAGCACTTGCTGGACTGTGTTCCTGCTCTCTGAATACTGCGTGAAACGGCGCGCTGAGTATTTATTGGTCTCTCCTTCTGTTTCCCCGTGGGTCAGTTTCGACACCATCCTGAACCAGGTGGCGGTTCAGAGGAAGCGTCTGTTCGTTGAGCGGGTGCTGAGCTACTGGGTGCAGAAGAGGCAGTCGAGGAACAACGTGCCGCTCATCCGGCGGCTGCAGGCCAACCCTCAGCCCCCCAAAGCCAAGCAGATGGTCGGTGCCGCTGACGCTCACTGGCCTCTGCCAGCGGAGCATTATCCTTTATTTATTTTTTTTTTTTTATTTATTTTTTTTATTTGGCTCTCGCTGAAAAGGAGTTTGCGTGTGTTTCTGCAGGACCGCGCGGAGACGAACAAGGCGCTGAAGGAGCAGCTGAAGGAGTGGCACCGCCTCCGCCACGACCTGGAGCGAGCTCGCCTGCTGCTGGAGCTCATCAGAAAGAGAGAGAAGCTGAAGAGGGAGGAGGTAGAGTCCTCATCATTTACTTCTTGTTCTCCAGCTGAGTTTGAAATCAAACCAATCTATAAATAATGACAATAGGTCTCCTGTCTGGATGTATTTTTAATTTCCAACCACCTGCCAAACAGAAACACCAAGCAGCCAGTCCAGGACTACAGCTAAACCTCATTCACTCTTTATTTACTAACGCAGCTCATTGTGACCCAGTCAGGTGTGTAATCGTACCTGTTCACATGCATTGAAGCCTTGCCGTAGTGTCCAGACTGAGATGCCTGACTGTGTGTTCTCCCCGTCAGATGAAGCAGCAGCAGTCGGCGCTGGAGGTCCAGCTGACCCCCTTCAACATCCTGCTGAGAGCCGTGCTGAGTCAGCTGCAGGAGAAGGACCAGTACAGTATTTTCGCTCAGCCCGTCAGCACCAAGGAGGTCTGAAACCATTTATCAGTCTGCTTTACTATCCATCAATCGCACTGTGACACACTGCTGTGGTCCCATAACGGCCCACAGCCAAGGTTACTACACGTCCTGTAAATAATTTAATAACATTCGACTAGATGGACCAAAATGACCTGGAAAGGTTTTAAGTGTGCAACAATTCTGGATATGGATAATATGAGTTTAGTCAACATCACCAGGTTTACAGCTAGTTAGTCGATGCCTGT
The DNA here is from genome assembly GCA_036023855.1 of Gadopsis marmoratus. Lineage (NCBI taxonomy): Eukaryota > Metazoa > Chordata > Actinopteri > Centrarchiformes > Percichthyidae > Gadopsis > Gadopsis marmoratus. Next base: position 9,246 of record JAVQJF010097400.1, on the reverse strand, counting down.
GTGTGTGTCCCTATATTTAGGGATTTCCACTGTATTCATTCAGGTGTGGTGTCATGGTGTTAAATCTGTTCATTTTTCTTGTCAGTATTGTCTTTTATTTCTCTGCAGCGTTCATTTGCTGCTGCACCATTTCGCTCCCTGCATGTGTTTTAATGGAGTAGTGTCCAATGCCCTGCTCTGTCCTTCTTCTTGCATGTAACCTTGGGGTTACATATTTTTTTAATGGGGACAACATGCAAACTCCACACAGAAAGGCCTGGACCCCCCCAGGGGAATCGAACCCAGGACCTTCTTGCTTTGAGGCAACAGCAACATTGTGGCTCCTGAATGCCTCCTGAGCCACAAACAGAAATATATTAATGTTACATGCAGTATATTCATGTTAATATTAAGTTCATCCTCGACCTTTTTGCGAACGATATATGTAACCATAACGTCACGGTCGTCTTCACGTGGAAAAAATGAGAATTTGTCTGAAATGAAAGTGAATGCGATCCGACGTGTCTCCGCTTGTCTCCTGCAGGTTCCTGACTACCTGGACCACATCAAGAACCCCATGGACTACTCCACCATGAGGAAACGCATCGACGCTCACGAATACAGGAGTCTGGAGGAGTTCGAGTCCGACTTCGACCTCATCATCGCAAACTGCATGTCGTACAATGCCAAGGACACATTTTTCTACAAGGCAGCTCAGCGGATGCAGGACCACGGAGGAGTCATCCTTCGCAGGGCCCGCAGAGAGGCCGACAGAATCGGCTTCGACTTCCCCAGCGGGCTGCATCTGCCCGAAGCCCCTAAACAGGAGGCGCCACCCCCCTTCTCCTGGGAGGATGGTGAGTTAATTGACCATTATGGAAACGCTGTTGATCATCATTTCACCGTTTGTCATCGCATCTTGTAAACTGATTGTTTCTGTGTTTTTTTTGGGCTGAAACCGTTTGAAGAAGACTTCAAATTATTTACTGACCAAACAACTAATTGATTAATCAAGAAATGAATTGGTAGATTAATCCATCATCATAATAATAATAATAATAATAATAATAATAACAACTATTTATATAACATCTTTTAAAAGCTGCGTTTAAAAAGTGCTTTGACAAACAAAGCAAAGAGCTTTGTTTTTGAAATTTACAGTTTCAAATTTGTAATGGAGATAAAAGTATCATGACATGTCATGTGACTCTCTCTCTCTCAGTGGACCGCCTGCTGAGCCCCGCCTACCGTCAGCTGACCCCTCTGGAGGATCAGCTGAAGGAGCTGCTGGAGAAGCTGGACCTGAGCACGGCCATGAAGCCCAGCCCGTCCCGCAGCAAGAGGCTCAAACTGCTCAAGAAGACCATCATGGAGGTCCGCAGCGAGATGAGCCTGAAGAAGTGCATCCCAACGCCGCCGCCCGCATCCCCAGAGCCCAGCCCGACCCCCGCTGAGTCAGAGGAGAAACTACTACCAGAACCCCCGGAAGAGCCCTTGGCACCACAGGATAAGCCCTTATCCCCACCGACTTTAGAGCTGTTAACCTCGCTGTCGCAGCTCGACACCTCGCCCGGCGACTCGGCACCGCCTCCTCTGAATGCTGTCGAACCCAGTGTGGACCATACTCCCATGGAACTTGATGGCGACACCGAAACGTCTACCTCATTGCCCCTGGACGTCCCCAACGGGCACATCACAGACCCGCTGTTCCTCAATGGCGACCTTCACAGTGATGCCTCTGGCGCCTACAACCGACGGACCAACACCGTATTCCGCAAGTCCAAGAGCGCCAGCCCCCAGAAGCTGCCCAAGAACCAAGAAGCACCTGCTGTGTCGCCCACGCCCCTGGGCGCCAAAACCTTCCTGTCAGTGGTGATCCCTCGTCTGGAGACGCTGCTCTTGCCAAAGAAAAGAATGCGCAGCAGCAGCGCCGACGGTGAGGAGGAGGACGAGGAGTCGCCGATAAAACGCCTCGGCACAGGTACTCGCTCACACAGAGAAGTGTTGTCACGTTTCGGTTCTGAAATGAAATGGTAGCAAACGTATCTCCACCAGTGACGAGTAGAGTACTCTAACCCTACACTGCGCTGACAGGTTTCCTGTGGTTTTCTTTTTCAGGAATCGCAAACGGTTTTGTGGTGGAGGAGGAGATCTCGCCATCTCCTCGCCTGCTTGAGCCTCGCCGGCGCTGTGCCTCCGAGTCGAGCATCTCCTCCAGCGGAAGCGTCCTCTGCAGCACCAGGTGAGTTCAGCAGGAAATAAACTGCAGTTGACTGATAACACGGTGTCCATCGTTTCCGTCAGTGATGACGAAATACTACTGGCCACGTTAATAGCTGAGATCTGGGAGCACAGGGGCATGATGGGAAGCCAAGTTGTATGAAAGCAGAACTGCCGGGGTCTGGGCCCCACATGATTTATCTCCCACATGTAGAGTTTTAAACATTTTGTGTTAACAAGTAACGATTTCTTTTGGTCCATAAAATGTCAAACATTTGTAAAAAAAAAAAAAACCATTTCTTTTTGTTAAAATGGAATAATTTGGTGTGTAATGAATAACATGAAAATGTCCCTGTTATAGTGAAAATACACTGCAGGTGAACTGAAACCTGCTGCAGAGAGTTTTTAAAAAGTGTCTCGCTGGCTGCTGATCCTTCCACCAGACGCGAGCGGCTCCTAAAACGTTTCCTCATCCAGCTCTCCTCTCGCCTCTCGCAGCACCGTCATCGTGTGCAAAAGCGGGAAGGGGCGTTCGCCGGCAGCCCGCCGGAGCACCGTGGACGACAAGAGCACTGTGAGGACCTGCGTCGAGAACGGAGAGTTCACCAAAGTTGCCACGGTCTCTCCGGGTGAGTCGGCAGCGAGTGTCATGTGACGACCGTGCATGAAACGGCATGGCGCGCTTTGATTGGCCAACTCTCCTTCTCTGTCTGCTGATGCCATTTTATTGAACTAGTTCCACTAATCCAGTTGTTATGTGCCAGCATACGTTGGTCTATTTCTCTCCCCCTTCCTTCACGTTTTCTGCTGTTCCACCTGCGCGACCCACAGAGCGGCGACGTGGTTTTGTTAGCTTGACTCTTGAAATGGGACTTTACTGAACCAGCAGCTCCTCCCGGCTCGCCGCACTAACGGAGGGTCCAGGGGCCTCTGAGGGGCCTCGAAGCCGCAGGTTTAAGCTGCGAGTGACGCAGTAAATGAACAATGAGTCCAGAAACAGGAAGCGTGTGATGGTCGAGGTGGAAGTGAAGTCTTGTTATTTTCTCTTCTGGCTCTTTCATCAGCAAACAATGTCCAACCAGTGTTTCGTATGTTGAAGGCCGCCTTTAAAGCAACGCGTGTGTTCGGCCCGTCTCTTGTGTGTGTGTTCAGACTGCCTGTGCTCTCTTGTCTGTTGCAGTTTATACTTGATAACTTGCTTGTTGTCGTTCCTGTAGAGGTGTGGAATCCCACCGCTGCTTCTCCATTTGTTCTGGAGCCTCTTAAACTAGTTTGGGCTAAATGTAGTGGATATCCCTCCTACCCCGCCCTGGTGAGTGAGTGTTAGTCCCCTCTGTTTCTCATTACCCATCTGCCCCTCTGCCATCGTGCGTGCTGTAGCTCGTGATTTGTGCTCACAGCCATGCGGGAGCTTCCAGCTGGCCGATCGTGGACTGCTTGGTGTGTGTGTGTGCGGAGTCGGCCGCTGCGCTCAGAGCGTTTTCGGCTCGACTCGGCCTTTGCATGCTTGTGTCTCTGAGTGCGGGCTTCTTCTGTGCGGCCGCTGCCACCAGGACAATACTCCACTCTGTTATTGTGTGGAGGCCGCTTCACTCAGTCTCCACCCCCCCCCCTCTCTGTTTCGCCTTTGGCCGCCGCAGATCATGGACCCCAGAGTGCGGAGGACGGTGTGCCGGCACAACGGGGTGGAGCTTCCCCACCCGCCGCTGGACGTTCTCAAAGCCGGAGAGCGGATGCAGTTCAGGTCCGCAGAGAAACTCTTCCTCGTCCACTTCTTCGACAGCAAGCGCAGCTGGTGAGGACCTCGCTGACCGAAGAGTTTAAAAGGGGGGAAGGAATAATCTGCATAAAATAAAGCAGCGGTGTAATGTGTTAATGTAACCCCCCCCCCCCCCCAGCTTTTCAAGATCCTGCTTCGACACGAGTCCTCTCACTGTAGCTGTATGTTTAAAGATGATAAAAGGCCGACAGAGAAATTACAACTGGTAAAATGTAGATCTGACTCCCAAGAAAACACCCAAAGTTAATGTGTGCAATGATTTTGTATTTTTCATTAGAAGAATTGAAACCAGGGGGCGTTAAACAACAAAACAAAACCCTGGCGGCTGTTGGAAAACACGGCGTCCACTCCTCCGTTTAAGTCCAGTCCAGGTTTCAGGCCAAACGGTTCTGGGGAGCCCCCCCTGAGAACTGCAGACCTTCAAGGGCTTTTTTTTCTTGCAAAAGAGGAGTTCAGCATATCCTCAGTCTGTCTGTCTGTCCGTCCAGCCACTCACTGACCTCTGTCTTGTCTCTCCTCAGGCAATGGCTTCCTAGATCCAAGATGGCTCCCTTCGGGATCAACCAGACACTCGACGAACTCAAGCTGACGGAGGCTCGCTCCTCCTGCATCCGAAAAGCTGTGCGGCTCGCCTTCGACCGAGCCATGAACCACCTGAACCGTGCAAGCGGCGAGCTGGAGCCGAGCGCCGGACTCACTGTCACGGACTGAAACCCTCCTCCTCCCCATCCCATCATCCATCTCTCCTGTTTGTCCTTTAAGCGTCGCAGCAGAGGCGCTCAGTTTCTGCCTCATACGCACAACACACACACACCCACACACACTCGTCATGTTTACCATTTCCTGCAAACTGGAACCAGATCGTTTCCCTGTCTCCTCCCGAAATACTCTAGCTTGTGAAGGCCATCTTGTTTTGTCAAAGAGCTATGCAACGAAAACGACTCTGTTAGCAGGTGCAAAAAGGTTGAGAGGAAAACGCATGAAAGCGGGGCCGCGAGGACGGAAGAATCGCGGGTGCAAACCCGTTGAATGTGTCAGAGCTCCACCTCTGACCTCCTTAAACGTGCTGCGAGGCTGCTGCAGCGATCTCACTGCCACTAAAGTGTCCATCCGTGTGTGTGTGTGTGCGACTGCAGCAGCTCCTGTAAATATCCTGTACAAGGCCCGACACTAATTTATTCACTCTCTCCGTTTGTTTTGGTACACGGTGTTCAGATATTTATACAGTCGGAGGTGATGATCCACGTCGGCACTGGCGGTGTCGGCCTTTCTCCTGGTGCTATCTCTGCAGAGAGAAAACAAACATGCATACTGTAATGAACATTTTTATTTCAAGCTCCTTTTTATTTTTAAAGGTTTTTGTAAGTTATTGAGTTCTCAAGCTTCAAGTTCTCTCGTCTCCGGCATTAATGGTTTTTGTGTGTTTGCATCTTTTTTTTTTTTTTTTTTTTATTTTTTACCTGAATGTTTTTACTGGACTACTTTTTTTTCGTTTGTTTGTACATATTTATATAAAATCTATATAGATGCTCTCAAAAGTTTAAAATGCCTGAAGTGCATCATTCACACCAAAACCAAAAAAGATTTGCTGCCCACATGTTTCCCACTAATGTGTTTCTTTCTCTGCCTTTATTTTTATTTTATTTTTTTACAGTTTAGTTGTCGTCTTCAGGTTTTTGGCCTTTCTGTTTGTGTGCTGTGATGAGTTCAAGTCTTCTGTAAAACGTCACAGAATCATCTTTTCCACCTGAACTGAACTACAGTCAGCTGTAGGAGAGAAGAGAATGTGCCTGTACTAATTTATTGTAAAGCAGAAAATGTATATGCATTACTTTATAGAGAGAATTGTAAGAAAATACTATGGGCACACGAGGAGCCGTATGTAGAGGCCCTTCCTCTTCTGTTTTGTGATTATTTTATTTTTAATTTTTTTTTGGATTAATAGCATTATATCTGAGAGGTGAGGTGATAGTGTTTTTCTTTTGGCAGGGTAACAATGGGACTTGCGGTTTCTTTTGGCGCCTCTGGATGTGGATGTTGTGTGTAAATATATTTGGTACTTTAGTTGATTCTCTGGGAAAAACCACAGTTATAGCCAACGGGAGCGGAAACCAGCCGACGGCAGGCCGGTGGGATTTTTATACTAAAACACTGAAAAATTAAAATATGTTATTGAATCACTGATTGAACTTGTCGTGGTTTTATTAGTTTTTATTAGAATTACATTTCAATAAATTATTTTCTATTATCTTGGTTTAAATTGATCTTTTTTATGCACTTCTCTGTTTCTTTTACTATTTCATATTTAGTCATTTTTATTTTTCCCCTAGTTTATTTTAAATTTATTAAAATATAAAATACGACTCCAGATCATAGATGATGTAACTTTTCCATTATATTTATTGCCCGTGTCACTGGTTTTTAGATGTGGCAGGACTCCAGGTGAAGTTCAGCTGTACAGGTGTCCGTCCTCATAAAACAAGAACCTTTTCCAGGTGAAAATAATGCAGAACAGCTCCCCCAATTTTGGAAATAAATAATTTTGAGTGTAACATTGAGAAAACACTTCCTTCCAAAGTGACCGTAAGATGTTGTAAATCAACACTATCATTTAAAGTAATTACAAAATGGCACGAAGTCCTAAAACAAACGCAATAAACTGACGCATCACTTCAGTAACCTTCCTGCACGTCATTAACCGACCACAAGGTGGAGGTGTTGTTCTGTGTGTGAAAGAGCTGATCATGCAGAAGTGAAGAGGAACCGCTGCAGTCTCAGCAGTTAAAACTCAGTGGGACGATATTTTCTCTTTTTAAATCCAGACTTTTATTATTATTACATTTAGCCGTCGGCCTTTTGAGCTTTAGTGAACCGTCTGTCCGTTCAGTCCACGTCGCCCTCGTCCTGCTAGCAGCAGCAGCAGCAGGACGGCTAATGGTCTGAGTAAAGGCCTCGCTATGATTCAAACTAAAATATTCATCCCCTTGGAAGTTTTAATGTTACATGATTAAGAAGATTATTGTGGCTTTATGTTTTTTTTGAAAAAGACCCTTTGAAAGTGAAACCAGATCTCTGCAAAATGATTTAAATCAGCCCCCCCACTCAGACAAACTTGAGAGCCATCTTGGGCGCTTTGGGCATGTTTGACTTAACACAGTCAAACAGTCAGATCTTCCTGCATCACAACATTCTGCTGGTGAAACATTTTATTTTCTAATTAGCAGATGTTTTGGGCGTCCTGAGCTCGTCGTCCGACTCAGCCGCGCACAGACTCTCCGGCTTCTCTGGGGGTTAAAGATGTCTTTGAAGTTGGAGATAATTAGGATTGCATGCGGGTAATTAAACAGTGTCCAGCTCATAAATAAGCTCATTCCCTCTGTACACACACACACACTGCAGGCGCCGCCGGAACCGAGAGTCCGTCTTCTGCAAAAAGCTCAAACCCAGCTGGAGAAGTCAGCAGTCGGCTGGGTTCAGATCAGCTGAGGTGCGTTTTGTAAAAGGTTCAAGCACCTCTGGAGCTTTTATCCTGCATAAAATGTTTCTCCCCCGTCATCTTTTTTGGCACAGTGTGCAAGAGAGGTGTTTCTATTATATTGTCCACCACCCTTTTCTTTTTAAAATATCAACCAGGGTGGGCTTAATAACAGAAACACCAGCCTGTGTGACACACGACAGTTCAACAGCCTCCAAAATGATCAGCTGACTCAACACAAACAGAACATTATAACCTTCATGAAGACTTTGTGTACTGTGCTGTTGCGTTTTAATAAACTGGCGACTGATGAGCAGGTGAGCAGACAGGAAGCTGATCAGGCGACGCGTTAAGGCAGGAAACCTAGGTGGAGAATAACGAGCTCTGTGCCAATAACTTACTAAATTCTAACTGTAAAAAAACAAAGAAAGCCTTATATGAACCTTTTAGACGACTGTGTACCTAATTGTAAAGTGTAGCCACTAATAACCCCAAAACAATTTAAATTACCGCTCAAAATACTTTATTGTTTTTTGTTCACAAGCAATTAATTCGTCAGATATTAAACAATATACAGTATATATTTCCAAGTGGTTGTGGTGGTGACCCGATCCACTCGAGATAGAGGTGGAGTTCAGTCATCAATCTTTTATTCTTCTCGTCGTCGTCAGGCAGGAACCTGCTCGTGGATTTTCCAAACACTTGTGGCCCTCTGACGCCGCCTCACACACTCACTCGCAGTCGCCATCTTATATAGACTCCTCCTAATCACATGATTACGTTTCAGCCGGCAACAAGTTATTTAAGCCTAACTGACGCAGCGAGAAGCCTGGGAAAAATCTACGGGATTTTTACTGCAAAGTCAGTTTGAATCAGACATGTAGGGAGTGATTCCCAACTGGAACCAGGTTTAATTCCACTTTAATTTCGACAAACTCCTCTTTTAAAAGCAAATCTCTGCATATACTCAGCCTTCTCCTGATTCTCTGGCGGCAACATCACCACGGCTACTGATGAATATATAAATATATGGTGGTACTTCCAGATACAGACGGACAAACTGGTGGTGGACAAACAGCAGCAGAAGGCAGCAGTGATGGATGTAACAATCCCAAGCGACAGCAACATCAGGAAGAAGGAGCACGAGAAGCTGGAGAAACACCAAGGGCTGAAAGAAGAGCTGGAGAAGATGTGGAGAGTGAAGGCAACCGTGGCAACCGTGGCAACCGGAACACTCGGGGCTGTGACCCCCAAACTGGGAGAGTGGATCCAACAGATTCCAGGAACAACATCTGAGATCTCTGTCCAGAAGAGTGCAGACCCAGGAACAGCTAAGATACTGAACTCTCAAGCTCCCAGGCCTCTGGTGGAGGACCCGAGCTGGAAGGAGGAACAGACCGCCTGAAGCGGCGAGAGGGGAATTTTATATATATATATATATATGTATGTATATATATATATATGTGTGCATGTGTGTGTGCGTGTTGCCGTTATTTTAATTGGAGCTGGACGCGAAGAAGTTTCAGGCTTCACTCTCTCACCTCTTAGCTACTGAGAGAGCGAGCTGCTGGAGGGGGCTGATTGACAACACGCTAATTAACCAATCAAGGAGCGCAGGGCGAGCGGGCACCTGTGTGGTCACTCCGAGTGCAATTACCTTCTGCCCGCTCCCCTGCTTCCTGTTCAGCCAATCTGTCGGCCATGGAGAGCCTAATGACCCGCTAATAACACACGCACTCTGGAGTCCGTCTTAATGAAAATCGGCCGACCCCCCCCCCCCCTCCCTTCCTCC